>JAVSCE010012627.1:0-42256 GCA_032199065.1 Smutsia gigantea
AAGACATCCTGAAATCAGCAATTAACTAGACCCCAAATTTCGTTTTCTTAGCTATGGCAGGAGGATAGGTTTTTCTTTTTCCTTCTAAAATCTCCATCAAATTATCCCCAAAGAAGTTGAAAGGAGAGGGGTAACTGATTCACACCATTTAGGAAGGGGACTCACTGTCAAGACTACTCTGACACTGGATTCTCACAACAGAATCACAACACCCACTCTGAGAAGAAGCGACCCTGGAACCCCAGAGAACCCAGCACCTGACCACAGAGGGTCTCGCCCCGGGGCTGCAGAGCCAGCGATGATGCAGAGCAAGTCCCGAACTGCCTCACTGTTACAACCACGCAAAACAGAGTTCATCAATGGCCAGCAAGAGCTGTTGCTCTGTGAAACATTAGATTTAGAGATGTGACATAATAGCAAAGAAACTTCAAAAAGGCAAAATGCATAATGTGCCCACAATTACAACACAAGCATTTTTATTTCTGTCTCAAGGTTTTAATAATATTTACATAGAATTTTACACAGTAGACATATAATTTATTGTAATGAGTGTTTACTCCGTTTAGCAACTAACTTATTAGCAAACTTTTGTCCAGAACCTGCTCGGTCCTGTGGGGACACCAGAGAAGTCCAACCCCCCACAGACCTCAGGGCTCTGAGGGCTGTGCAGCTCCTGCTACAGCTCTGTCGGCCTCCTGTTAGCTCAGCGGAATGGTAAGGCAAGAAAGACAAACGAGAAATCCTAGAGTAGACGCAGTCTCCAAGGGGCAGGTACAATGGAGCTGAAAGCCCATTTCTAAGATGTGGTGGCCATGGGAGGCTGGAGAGCTGCCCGGCACCCGGCAACGCTCCACGAGAGCTTCAGGGTGTGGGTGGCACGGAGGAGTGGATGGTGGCAGCTGGCTGAGGAGGAAATTTGCTAAACTGCATCACTGGGAAGGCCCCCTGACTGCAGAGAGGCGGGGACAAAGCTGTGGGCGGTAATATGTTCATTTGACTTTGAGTATGAAAATGATTGACAGTGTGTCCATTACATTAGTGGTCTGTGACATACCACTTAAATTACTTTCTATTCCTTCAAAATAATTTGATGTGAACGTGATTCTTCTTCCCAATGATCTCTAAGTTTGTGAAATGGGCATAACAGTGGCGCCTGCCACTGCGCGGACCACGGGTGGTTTGTGGGCTGTGGTACAGCAGCTAGCCAGTGTTCTACAAATGAGAAACATCACTGCCCCAGCACATGGGAGGGGCCCTTTCCACTAACAGCCTGGTGACGCCAGGACCGAGCTCCAGGATGAAGGAGTGGGTGAAGTGCAGACACTGGCTCTGCCCAGGCCTGCCCAGGCCCCCACAGGCACGACAACGGGGACTTCGGGCCCCCGAGGTGTGCTGGCAGCCAGTGCAGAGGGAGGCTGGCATCTGAAGGACTCTCCTCGAGTTCCCACTGAGCAACTTCCCCCAGGGAAGAAAATGCTCTGCAAAAGATGTTCTGAGCACTAAGCTCTGTGTCCACTGCAGCTTGTCTTGGACAGCCAAACCCAGAAACAGCCTTCAGCCTGTCCTTCAGCAGGTGACTGGCCACAAACTTCACTCGGCAAAAGGAACAAAATACTGATGCCCACAACGGCCTAGGTAGATCTTGGCTGAGAGAGGAGAGCCCGTCCCACGCACTGCGATTCCCCTAAAGGATGAATTGTAGGGATGGTGACAGTCAGGGGTGTGAGGGTCAGGGAGGGGCAGGTGGCTGTGGCTGGGCAAGGCAGCAGGAGGGACCCTGAGGGGCACAGAAGTCTGTACCTTGCCCGTGCTGGCGGCCACACGGAGTACTCGCATCAGGGTCACACGGACCTAGACACACGTGAGTGCGGGTGGAGCCGGAGCAGCCTGAGGGGAGCAGTCTCCTGGCTGTGACCTTGTGCCATGGTCACCACTGTCCTGCGCCATGTCACCGTGGGAGGAAACTGGCTGAAAGGCACATGGGTCTCTGTATTATTCCTTAGGATTGCATGTGAATCTACACTTCAAAATAAAAATGTTTTAAGCAGGACAACACAGTGGTAGACAGTAATTGGCTGACTCTCCTGCCGCCCCACTCAGGCCTACGCCCACTCCTGTGGGGAGACTGAAATCTGGCTCCCCGCAGGAAGGATGTGACCCTGTGTTTACTCACCTTGCCCTGCGAGCAAACCGTTGATGGTGTCGAGGGAAGGTCCTTTCTTGCAACACCTCAGGAGTCTCAACTGAACTTGTACCTGCAGCTCCAGGAAGCCCAGGCAGGCCAGCCTCTCTGCCACCCTGTGCGCAGGGCCCCCTTCCCCAGAACCTGCTCCATCACCCAGGCTTGGCTACCTCTGCTTCCCCCAGGAAGCAAGCAGGCCTCTGGGACTGCTCTCTTAAGGCTGAGGTTTGAGCTACACAAATGGGCATGTGGCCCTCCCCACAGCCTCTCCAACCAACACTGGGTGGAAGCAGCTGCTCAAACTTACTAAAAGAAGCCAGAAGTAAATGCATTTTGGTCATGACCTGATACACACACAAAACTTTTATGGAGTACCTATCCTGACTCAATATAATGTGTCCTAAAATTTTATTTTCTATCCTAGCTTCACTTAAACTAATATGATTTATTTAGTTTTAATTAATTAAAAATTTTCAATTAGATAGTGAGCCACTGGTGCACTGGAGGTACCAGGTCACGAGCTCCAATCATTAAACTTCAGGGATTTTGGCAGCTGATGGTTAAACAGACCCATTATTAAAAATTAAATGATACAAGCTTACAAAAACCCACGCTCTTAAAGTCATCATTGCCTATTATGGGGTGGAAATACAATATAATGACATGCCCTCTGCATTTCCTGCTACCTCGGAGTATTTACACCATGGACACTGGCCCCTTTATTTCCATTTACCAGCACATGCTGGCTGAGACCCACAGTTTGAAATGCGCTGTTCCAGTCAGTTGTCCTCCGCGTCCCGTCAGGAGCCCCAGCACCTACAGCCAGCCAGACGCTGGAGCTCCCAGGTACAGAGCGAGGGGAGACAGTGTGGAGGTCAGCGCCCAGCTTAGCAGAGGGGTGAGATCTGCTCTCTACCCCGTCCTGCTGTTGTGGTCTTCTCTAGGGACATTTGCTCCTTCCAAGCTTATTCAGGACACACTGGTTAGGAAGTAGGGAAAAAAACAAGTAAGAATGTGGGCCCTTCAAGCTGTTCCTCCAGGTGCCCCTCAAGAATGTGACCCACAAAATGCCCGTGGTGAGGTGGTCCTTTCGCTGACACAAAGTATTTAATTACCATATTCCAAAGCATTTTCTCCATCACCAGTTTTAACTGCTCTGAAAGCAAAAGTAAGGGAAATTTAAAAGAACACATTCATAAACCTCTTTCAAATTCATGTTCCTATATTCATGACAGCAGCCTGGGCCCCAGGTGTGTCTTTTCCCATGGTTTTAACCCAGGTCCCAGACAGCTAGAGCCACACACCCCTTTAGAAGCCACTGCATCCCCTCCTTATTTCATCTGATGTCCACCTGGGCCCGGGACTGCCCACCTGGGCTCTACATGGGACAAGGGACCAGGCATGCGAGGCCATAATTCTACTCCATCCTGGCTCTGCAGTTTTCAGGCTTAAATAAGAAAAGATACCATGAGCGGGTCCCTTCCTCTGGAGGAGGAACCTTGAATTTCCGATTTCCATGCCCACAGGCCCGGCCTTCGCATCTCTGCCTCTTGCATGATCGCTGTGGAGACGGTGGCTCCTGCACAGATAGAGAACGGTGGTCGAGTAGGCACAGAGTGTGCGTGGGTGCTGGGCTGCGGGGCCATTCCTGGGCACCCTGTCGTTCCAGCTCCACTGTGGCCCACACAGTCCAAGGCACTTGGGACACAGGTTCATGGTGATGAGCAGACTCCTGGGGTGTCACTGCTCCTGTTGCACCGAGGCCACCTGTAAAGTGAACTCGTGGAGTTGGGAGAGGATGCAGACTCACTGAGGAGATTTTTAAAGAATGTATTTCTATTTTACCAGAAATTTGGGATGAATTCAAGCGTGGTCCCTGCACTGCACAGGAATAAACTTCTGCCTTTGACTTCACAGTGCGAACCATCCTCTGAAGCTTGGTGCAGGCTGTCTCCCTCCTCCTCTCACACCCTGCTGGCCTCCCATCTAAACAGTCGAGCTTGCTGTGCGGCCACAACCATTGGGCCCCGCTCTGCGTCCGCCGACCTCGCCTCCTGTGCTCCCGGCCCACTGTCCCCCTGCTACCTGTGCTGAGACCCCTGCCCTGGCTGTTCCCTCCCACCCTCAATGGCCACATGTCGCTCTTCATTCAAGACTTTGCTCCGATGACACCTGCCAGAAGGGTTTCTCTGATGGCCTTAGTCCAGTAACTGTCCTCCCCACCCCAGTCATCCTTCAGCTCTTCACTCTGCTTTATCACGACCTGACCTATAATTGATTGCTTGTCTGTCTCTCCCAGACTTGGTGAGGTGAAAATATCTAATTTAGAGCTCATTTTGCAGCAACAGCCAGCCGCTGATCTGCACTCAGACTGATGCTTCTGTAGGTTCTGTTTTTCAAGTCCTGCAAATCTGTTCGGTGGATAAATCCACCCAGCACTAGGAATGACAGCACTGAAGGACCTGCAATCTGCCATCTGCCACCTGCCGTATGCCGCGCTAGGATGTCACACACTACCTTGCCGGACTCCTACCAAGTGCAGAAACAGAGGCTTGGTGACTTCTCCACAGCCATACACCCAGTCTACTTTTCAATAGCAGTCCCAGTTTCCACATGCCCAGGATTTCTGAACCTCACACACCGTAGTTTTTGAACCATGGTGAGTAAGAAGCTGAACAGAAAACACTGAGACCCGGGGATGCTCCAGAACTAGTCAAAACTCCCAGAGCTAACCAGTCCCTGAGCATATCTGTGCCCTCCCGGAAGGGAATCTCAGCCCGAGCTCACACCTCCCAGCTAGTCAGCCACTTCCTTCCCCTCTCCAGAGCGCGACAAGGGAGCTGAGACCCCCTGCTCAGGACAGTCCGATGTCAGCAAATGAGTCTGCCATCTGTGTGTGTGCGTTTTCCCTGGTCTAGCCTACACACACATACGCGCATGTGCATGGGCATGCACGCACACACACATGTGCGCATGCGCACACAGACTGTGCACACAGGCACACACACGTGTGCACACAGATGTGTGCGCACACACACATACACACACAAACTACTTTAACAGCCATCCAAGTTAGCCACAGAAAAAGAAACTGACAAAAAGAAAAGTAGTTAGATCCAAATTGAAATTTAAAGGTACATCAAAATGAGAATTAAGATCCTGACATCATAATCATTTTGTGTAATTGAGGACTTTTCCAGTCGCACAGCTGTTCTGCAGCCTGCTGACCAGCACCCTCTTAAGCAATGAATCAAGGGTCCCAGAGGTTGGAGCTCTGATGGTTTTGACAGGTGAGCAGATAGGAAGCTGCCAGCATAGTTTCTGAACCATTAACCCAAGGGGAGCTCCTTACTGGTGGGTTTCCCCAAATTCCTTTCTCGCCCTCAGTTCTGAGTTTACAAAGGCAACTGAGATGGCCCGGAGCAGGAAACACAGATTTATTTTCTTTAACTCATGTGGGTTTAAGGTAGAGAGTTGGGGAGTGAAGCTGCTCACAACAAACCCTAAGCACTGACATCTTGTTCCCGGCTCTGTTCTCACTTGCTAAGACGTTAGTGCCGCTACATCTTAATTTCCCCACGAAATAATCAGAAAAAATGGTTGTATAGCATTTTGAAATTCCTATTCAGGACAGTATCTGGTTCTTCTTTCCTGAGGGGACCTTGTACTTCTGTTTCATCTTTATTTTCACAATTCCTTTTGTCGTCTAAGCTAAATGCCAGCATTTATTACATATAGATAAGCAGTGCTGTGTTACCATCACCATGAGACTGTTTACACAGACTCAGGTATTCAAAGCCTTTTGCAAACACAGAATTTTAAAAATCCCCAACCATGTTCATAATGCCCTTGAACCCTGGCTTTTCTCTGAGACTCTCAGAGCTAACAGGCAAGGCCCAGCTCCACACAGACCCTGGTGAGAGTCTCAGCTGCATTTAACTCCCCAGCACTGTACAAAATGTATTATTCCCGGCTGAGTTACTGGGACGAGTTACAGGACTATCTGTTCAAAACTCTGAGAGGCCCATGTCATTGTGGATCCCAATCTAACTTCTCTCACAGAATCTGGGGATGAGAGCAGCCACAGGGTCCGAGGGCCAGTGCCCTGCAGACACAGTGCCAGGAGCCTTGAGCATCCCTGTGCATCTCAGGGATGCCACTGTGAGCTGGGACTCGCAGGGGGTCCCCTGCAGCCCCAACAGGCTGCTGTGACCGACTGAGCATCCTTTGCTGGCCCATGGCAGATCTGGGGGCTTGGGGCCCTGCCTGCAGCTCCTGTTCCTGCTCAGAGCAGCCCCCTAATCATTGTTCTCTACTCCTCTGCAAAAGACACCAATCCTTGAGCATGCAGACAATCAAACATGAAAGTCACTGGGAGTCGGCACCACATGGAACAGTTTCTCAGGTGGCAGAAAACAACCCATATCACGTGTTTTTATTTGAAGGGAACTGTGAATAATGGAGATAGACAAAAATTTTAAAGGCTACTGTCTTTACATTGTCTCAAACTTTCTCCCTAAGAAATAAAAAAGAGATTGTGTTTAGGCACTCGCACACATCACTGAGTCATCTCACTCTCCTCTCTGTCCCAGTGGAGGCGCTTCACAGATTTTGGCCAGTACTGGGCAACATCAGCATGTCACCTACCAAACACAGTGAATTAAAATGTGATCAGTATACAGTTGCTAAATGTCAGAATATGATCCTTTATTTCCTTTCCCTCAAAAAATCTTTGATAACCATTCTTGATGTTTTGGGAGCCGAAGAGAATATTCTTTTTAATTACACAGTACTGCATTTTAGTACTAATTATGCCAATTATAAGCTTCTCTACATCACTGCTGATGGCATAATTTGACTGCAAGCACTTTACAGATATATACACCTGGTGTTTCAGTAATTAAGTCAACCGTGGGGGTACTCAGATTTCTAACAAGAGTAATTAGCATGTGCCACCTGTTGGAAATGATGACAGTGTCCACAGGTCAAGACAGAACCCTGGAAGGTGGCCCCAGAGCAACCCAGGCAAACTCAGGCTCCTGACTCTTGCCAGATCTGGGGCTGAGTTGGGATGGCTCCCTGGCAAGCTGGTGGTCAAACCACAGGCTCACTAGCCCTGTGGAGTTATTCCAGATCCTGCCCAGCCACTGGATTACAAGAGGTGCTTCTGTGAAACTCAAGCCCTCTGTGGTCCCTCATCAGACTAGCCAGGACCCTTGCACCTCCTGGAGCTGGTTCCCAATCCCGAGCTGCAACGTCACTTCCTGAAGGGCCAGTTGAAAGCAGCTGTCTGGGTCCCACCCACAGAGGTCTGATTCAGCAGGTCCATGGCAGGCCCAGAATTTGCATCCCTATCAAGTTCCCATATGATGCTTTGCTGTCGCTCCAGGAATGAAGTGACCAACAGTTCTAATCTGCTGGGTACTGAGGGGGTTCTTGGAAATGGGACTTTGGTTTTAAACCTGGAGCAGTCCTGGGGCAAACCTGGGCAAGAGGCTCACCTGGGGACCACACTGACCTGCAGTATCTACCCACTGGTGAGTTATGCTTCCAAGATTTATTGTTCAGAACTTTGTACTTTCACTGTAGACTTCCTCCTTTTAAATGTAAATGCACAAGGAAGATAACAGAATAAATCCCTGATGCCTAATCTGGATTTGTTCACAAGAAATTTTCTCTGAAAAAGAGGAACTTTGAAAGAGGTAGCTGTTGAAATAGAAAAAAGAAACAGAGACCATTGTGCATCCAAGATGAATTTTAGATACTTCACTTCTTTAGGTCTTAGCTCTAGATTTTATAAAACGTCATGTTATTTTCTAATGTCAGTGTGTAGAATCCTTTCACATCTGGATTTTATGACTGAACAGCTTTAGCTTCACTATGAGCTTTGTAACAAACTCTCTCAGTCACCTACCAGCACCCAGGACTGACCCAGTCCTAGCGTCCAAGGAGACCCCAGATCTGGGCAGGCGGAGACAGTAGGAAGCAGGATCCCTGGGGCCTGCACTTGTATCTGGCCAGGGGCAAACCTCTGAGCAGCTCCCAGACGGAGCACAGATCCCAGAGAGCCCCTGACCTGAGGAGGATTGGCGCCTGGAACAAAGGCAGGTATCAGTGCCCTGGGGTCAGGATTTGGAAAGCTGGCTCTGTGTGCCTCCCTTTAAAGCAAAACATATGCATTTGTTTAAAGAGCATCAGGTTGTACCAAGGGAAGAGGCAGGACTGTGATGCGTCCCATGGCCCCTGCCCGGGCCATGCTCCAGCTCGACTCTTCCCTAGGCTCCACATTCCAGATCTCCAAATGCTGGTGTCAAACCCCCATTCACTAGTTCAGTCTCAGATAAGGGAAGAATCTAGTAGAGATTTCTGACTGTGACAGCTGAGCACTGGGCTCACTTGCTCTAAAGAAACCGTGCTGAAGCGATAAACTTGCTGAGCCCAGGCAGGTCTAGCGATATCTCCTGTCTTGCCAATGGGTTTCAGCCCCAGGCAAGTTCACTACGGATTCAGTGTGACCAAAGAAATGACAATAGAACATTCTTGTGGTGAAAGAGTTATACCCAACTTTATTTCCACAGTGGCAGGTCAATCACTGAATACTAAAATCCTGTTCACTCAGAGTGAGTCTGCATGCAGCAATCCAGAATTACTTGTTACACCTTTCCACATAAAATGTAGTGCATATAGTCACACCTACATCTCGTAAACAATACAAGAGGGTTAATGATGACAAGCAGGCCCCCTCTCAGACCCAGTCCCCCAGCTGGGAGCATACTTCAATACCAAGTAGGAAGTTGGTGCATAATTTAAGGAGAGTCTCTTAAATTACTGAAGTAATATCAGCCTCACACTGCTCACTGTTCCCACCTGGTCTCACTGCTCAGAATCACCACAGTCCACCACGTGGATGCACTGCCTCCCCGCTTTTGCCTCACGTGCCCCTGTGTGCGCCTTTGCCTCTGTGAATAAAATGAAAGTTCCTGTGGCCAGGATTCTCACCTGGCCCTGGTTGGCTAGCTGACTACACCCATGTGGGCAATACATTGCTATTGACTCTATATAAAGAGCCCTGCCCAGTGCTCTGGGTGACACGGTGGCATGACTGCAAGGCTGCAGGAGAGCAGAGCAGAGGCTGGAGTGATGGCAGCACCAAGGACAGAGGCCCAAAGCGTGGCTCTGCTGGCTGAGAGGCCCAGCAGCAGAGACCAGCTTGCTGCATGCACACTGGATCTGAGTGATTGACTTGCTACAGTGGAAATAAAGATGGGTATAACCCTTTCACCCCAAGAATGTTCTACCTTCATTTCTTTGGTCACATTGAATCCATAGTGAACTTGCCCAGGGCTGAAACCCATTGGCAAGACAGCCTCTCTCTCTTCTGTGCAGGGCGAGCTTGCACACTGGTGACGGCTCTGCTCCATGCGGTCTTGGGTCTTGCAGCTCCTATCCCGCTGTCCTCTGAGTCCCCTTCTGCAAGGTCTTAGCTGGGTCACCAGCCCCAGTCCCCACCCCAGGAAAGAGTGGAGGCAAATCCATGATCCCAAGGCCCAGCCTAGGGACAGCACATGTCAATCACGCCCACTCCTGGCACAGAACGACCTGTGGCCTCTGCAGCTGGCCGTGTGCCCAAGATAAAACAGGTTTGGGGGACAAGTGCAGATTCCACCACAGAATTCTTTACCTCGTCAATTTGGGGTCGCAGATCCTTTCATAATTTTGAGGCCAATGTATTCTTTCATCTGTTCATCATTTTTGCTCATTTTTCCATTGGGTGTGTGGTCTTTTGTACTGATTTTTGACAACTCCTTATTTACTAAAGAAATTAACCTTTTGTCTATGCTTATAGGTTACAGATACTTACTCCAGTGTGGTTATTTTGTCTTTGGGTTATGTGTACATTGTTTTTTGTGTAATCAAATGTATTGATCCTTTATCTTCTGCCATTTTGTATCACACATATTTCCCCACTCATATTATGTTTTAAATTGCTCATATCTTTCATTTATTGCTTTCATGCTTTCTGATTTTTTTAGAACTTTGATGTAAGACATGAGGTGTGGAGTGAAGGCAGTTTCTCGGGTGGCTATTCAGTAGTCTCACAACAGCATGTGGACTGATGATGACTGAAATGCCACTTTTATCAGTGGATTCCTGTATAAATTTGAGTGTGCTCTGGGGCTTTCCAATTTGTTCGCTGATTGATGTTTATGCGCCAGCACTACCCCCACCATCTTTCTGTCAGGTATTTCTGTGGCTATTCTTGGTTCTTTATCTTGTCTGATTAGAAGAAAATAAAGACCACATGTTGATGTTCCTTTGGGATCCTTTGACTGGTGTGGCTCTGGCCGCCCTGTCACTGTGCACCCTCTGAACCCCCCTGTTGGATGTGCTCTGCACACAGCAGAGAGCTGGTTTGGCGTTGTGATTCAGCCAAACAGGCTCTTTAATATGTGAGTTGAGCTTATTTATGGGCATTTATTGATAGGACAGAGTTGGCCTTAGTTTTGCGACTCTGTGTCCCGTTATGGTTTCTGGTCATACTTAAAGAAGTTCGTATGCTCTTTAGTCTGCCATGTCTCACCTGGGGGGCGCTATGTTGTTCCGGGTGACAGTGGCACATTGTCCCGGTGACACGTTGTCCCAGGTGACACATTGTCCTGGGTGACACATTGTCCCGGGTGACACGTTCTCCCAGGTGACATGTTCCCAGGTGACACATTGTCCCAGATGACACATTCCCAGGTGACACATTGTCCCAGGTGACACACTGTCCCAGGTGACATGTTCCCAGGTGACACATTGTCCCAGGTAACATGTCCCGGGTGACACTTTGTCCTGGGTGACACGTTCCCAGGTGACACGTTTGGTCACAGTTTCCATCCCCTTGTGGCTACGTTTTCTGCTTCTGTCATGTGTTTACTTGTTCTTTTCATTTACATGTTTTATTCTTATTCTATCATGTGTAGCTCCTGTGCTGGCTCCTCTCTGATCATGACTAATCTTTGAGTGTGGCCAGTCCTGCCTGGGTCAGCTATTTACAGGGGTTCAGTCAGGGCCCAGGGCCCTGTGCAGCTGGTGGAACTCACCCCAAGACTCAGGTGGGTGAGCACGTGCACCCCACCCACACCAATCGTGGGGACGCGCACAGTGGGACCTTCCCCTTCCTGCCTGTCCTGCTGGTGCCTCTGGCATGGCGGCTCTGTCACTACTTTCTCATGCTAGGTGAGGCCTGCGGCCCCCAGGCCCCCGCTCTGCCCTCCCTAGGGACGTGGCCCTCACCCCCAAGCCTTGGGGCCCCCAGCCTCTCCATGCCCTTCCCACCTCCCAACCATTGTGGTTTTGACTCGCAGCTGTCTCTGAGTTTCGAGGGAGGTGGAATATATTTCCCTCTCTAGTTTTCTGTTTATCTTTATTCCCGGAGGAGAGGGAGGAAATAGCATTGTCACTCTGCCACGTTACCACTGAAGCCTCGGTTGCCCTGGGTCCTCCGCTCTGCTGCTGTCTGGTTCTGGATCCTCAGCCTCTTCCTCCTGCAGCTTCCCGGCAGGTTCCTCAGGCACACGTGCAGAGATCCCCATGGCCAGTCTGCACGTGGCTCATTCCTCAGCCTTCGTCGGGCGTCTCCTGAGTCACGTCCTCCTTCTGCTCTGGTAAATTGTCCTGTTACTTCACAGCAATTACTCACTCTTCTGTTTTTCCCTGAAAGTGTTAGTAGGCGGATTTTACTCCTTGCTGGTTACCTACGACTCTTACTTCTCCTCATATATTTCTCCACCTCTCTGTTTTTTGGAAATATGTTCTGGCCTCCTCCATAGGGTTTTAAGTTCAGCTATAACATTTTATATTTTGTTCCGGTTCTCTGCCTGTTTGTAAACAGCACCCTCATCTTACATCATGGACATGCAATATTTTCTTGAATCTTCAAAAGGACAACAATTACACTTTTAATCTCTAATTTAATTTTCTGTTTGTTTTCTGACACGGTGGTTTCCTCTTGCAGGCATCATCAGTCTTCTCTATGTTGCTGATTCTCCTGTGAAAGTCTGGGGGGGTGTCGGTGCCTGTGCGTTAGGAATCAGTGTCTTCTTCTGACAAGATGCTGTGGATTTTTCACGGACTTTTCTGAATGGGAAGGGACACTTGGGGGCTGTGATTTATTTAGGGTAGGTGGGTGAGGAGCTGGGACAGTAGGCTGGTGACTTCCACTCCTCCCCACCTCTTGACATACCTCAACCCAACCAGAATAAAAAAGATTTTTCTCTGGGGCCACAGACCCAGGCTGGAAGCTATAGCGCAACCCAGGCTATTGGCCCAAGGCCTTTGGAGAAGAGCCCTCTGGTGTCTGCCCACAGTGGGGGAGGCAGCTGGCGCACAGACACCCCCGCTACTCCCCCATTTCAGCGACCCCCCCAGAGTCCTTCAGCAAGTGGGCTGTGCCCTGCCCTGCCTACCTTCAGAAACCATCATCCAGCCCTCTCACTCTTTTTGCAGGTTTACTCCTGCGCACCATTCAGCTCCAGCCCAGTGGGCCTTGTGGGGAGGAGGGCACTCACATGCCCCATGCACTCAGACACCGAGCATGAGTCCAGGAGTCATGAGAGCCCAAGCTCTGGGGTGTCCTAACACTTCAAAACACCCCTACGTAGTATTCACAGGGCCCTTTATAAATCTGGAAGTAAAAATGAGACCTAGTATTCTTCTAAGAGCTCAAGTAATGCTGAGTGTAGAGGGTGAGCTATCTTTACTCAGGGTCTTGGAAGTGGTACTCTGCAGCAGTTATCTTTTTAAACTCATATGCATTGCTGGTTCATCTTCAGGGGGTGATTTGTTGTGACTCACAATCATGTTTCCACCGTCCTGATGTCTGGTCATCAGTTTCCAGGTTGTGCTGAAATGCTTGAACCATTTTGGGCCTTGGTGCACTCTGCCACTACTAGCATCGCCCTTTTGGATGAAATGGTTTCCTGAGCAAAAGCCGGTCTCAGAAAGTTAAGACTGGCACATGCTTGGCCACATTGCAGGCCCCTGACATGCTTTGCTCTGGATCCCTGTCTGTGCAGAGCCCTCAGCAGACCTGCCAGCTGCTTCCACGGGCCGTCTCCCACCTGGGGCGCCCCACGGGACACAGTACACTGCCATGGACCAGCAATTTTGGGGTTGCATCTTCCTGCATGCCAACTCATCTCTAGTCAGAAGAGATGAATAAAAACCTTACGGCTTCACTAATATGCCAAATCCTTATATTCAGAATGTAAGGGAAACACATCTTAAGGACCATATGCTCCCCCTACATGTGTCAGCCCAGCGGCTCTGCTGGATTGGGAAGGAAGATGCTGATACATTTTCCAACTTGAGAGATCATGGCAAATTACCATTCCATGCTCATGGACAAAATATTACATGTATTAGCATGTTATTAACTTTACTGTGTAACATCCCAGTCATGGACTACTGGGAACAATGGTTTCTCATAGTTTCTATGTGTTCCAGGGCATCTTCTCCAAAGGAAATCAGGCATAACCCTGACACAGGGAACCTTCGGAGGGAGCTGCCTGGGTGCGGGAGGCATTCAGGCCCCCCTCCTCCCAGCCTCACCTATCTGATGGCTCACTCACCACCCTCTGGGGACATCCTGGCTGGAAAATGCACAAGGAATGAACCAAGAGCTCATTGCAAAAGTGTGTGCAAGCAGACATCATTCACAGAGAGAGGACAGGCTCCACGGGCCCAAGAAGTATTTTTCATGAGAGTAAATGGTGAGGGAAAGAGAGTAAACAGAGAGCAAAGCAGAGGGAGGTCCAGGATTGGTGGAGCCTGAAGCTGATACTATTTAGCCAGGGTGGATGGGGCATCACTGCAAAGAGAAGGAAATTAAAATCATAAGGAGAACCTGATGGGGGTCCTCCCCAGGCCTTGGGGCTGTGCAGGTGGGGCTCTGAATTTAAGCTTCTTCAGCTTCCACATAAACCTGCCTGTTTACCTTCAGAGGCCAGTGGAACTGGAGTGGGTGGGAGAAGCTGCACAGAGGCTGGGTGGGTTGGGAACAGGAATATTTGGGTTTGGCATGAGCAGGTAGGATTTTGGGAATCTTAATCAGTGTGGTCTCCATGAAGTCTGGAGTTCAGGAACCTGGCTGGGAAGAGTCCAGTGAGTGCTAGTTGTCAGGAAGCTTGCACTGCACCGGAAACAGCTGAGGGCAGCCCGCGGGCAGAAGAGGGATGGAGGGGGCCACAGCCAGGGCGCCTGTCCCCTCACTTCCGGGTCCTAGGCCAGTGACACTCAGCTGTGAGAACCCTGTGCACTATCTCATGGATTCCAGGGCAGCAACAGCTTGTCCTCAACTGAAGGTCTGGGGACAGGTCCTGCCAGCAAAGGGACAGGCCCAGACAGAACCACTTAACCCCATGCCAGCAAACCAGGACCTGACTGCAGTTTCAGCCTGTCCTGGGAGTGTGACCCTGGCCCAGTCTGTCTGGAATTTCCCCGTCGGCACTGGTGAGGTGATCCACATGAGGGACCTCCACCTGCCCCAAAGGAAGGCAGCCTTGCCTGGAACAACCCTGCTGTCCACCCCTCAGAACTCCTTTGGGCAGGTGGGACTCTGCCTGACTCAGGAACTGTTGAATTAAGGCAATTACAACTTCAAATTCACTCAGGTGAATTTTGTTTTCTTTTTAACACATCTAATGTTTATATTCTTGAAACCAAGATACCTGTAGAAGAAGGTGAATTATTGCCATTGAAATACCTCAGATGTATTTCACCAAGACATCAGAACACAAAGGGAAATGTCACTTGGCCAAGGATCAGAAAACCTGGGCTCCAGGCCTTTCACCACCCCATCTGGCCTACCTTGTAAGGTTGTTCCTGGAGTGTGGAAAGCTACCAGGGCCAGTTGGCACCACAACTCTCTCCTTTCCACCTTCTCTTCTCTGCAGGCATCTGTCCCTGCTTCTTGCCCTCAGAATGAGAGACATCTCCCAAGGTTTTGCGGGTGTTGAGGTCAGAACATGCCGAGACAGCCTAGCTAAACCCAAACACCAGGCTCGGGTGGGGCATCGTGTGCTGAGCACATGGCAGTGAGGGGCAGGCTGGGCAGCTGAGAACACCCCTGAAAGGCCTGCACACCCCTGTACAGTAAGACTGGAACTGGAAGGGAGCAGAGGTGAGCACACGTCCACACAGCTCAGGGGGAGAAGCAGCAGAAGTCGAGATCCCGTGTCCCAAGGCGCCCGCTCCCTCCAGCATCCCACCGACCTCACTGACACAGCTTCCTCACGGAGAGATGGATGGGGCCTGGGCATCGGCCTAGCCTCGCTCCTCAGCAACAAGTTCCACTGACCTGGGGCTCCTACCACCCCAGCAGGTCCCAAAGCCTCGGGTGGGGGCTTGGATGCACCTGTCTCTGCCGGGGAGGGACGTCACACTCCCGGAAGGGCACCGCGGTCCAGAAGGTGAGCTCCCTTCCCAAAGAAGGCATCGGGTGGAGGTGGGATTGCACCTGCCATCCAGATGCCTGGCCAGACTCCTGCCACCTGACGCTCGGATAGATCAAGTTTGTTGCCCACAGACATGTCCTCCTTCACTCCCTTTGTTCCATGTCATCCTACGGATGGAAAGGAGGCTGAGCACCTGTAAGAAAACAATATGTTATTTGGGTCCTTGTTCTGCCTTTCTCATCAGTTTCGGTGAACTTGGCCCACACGTCCATAAGTGCAGTTTGCATGAGTTATTACCCTCTCCAAGGTTTCTGTGAACTTCCCACCTTACCTCCTGGGCCACTAGTTTCTGCTGCTGTGCCCGCAAATGCTTCTTAATTCACTCTTGAACTAGCAGACACTATCTTGCCAATGGGTTTCAGCCCCGGGCAAGTTCGCTATGGATTCAATGTGACCAAAGAAATTGACAGCAAAATGTTCTTGGGGTGAAAGGGTTATACCCAACTTTATTTCCAGGTGGCAGGTCAGTCACTAAAATCCCGTTCACTCAGAGCGAGTCTGTATGCAGCAAGCTGGTCTCTGCCTCTGGGCCCCTCTGTCTGCACAGCCGTCCTCTGGGCCCCTCTGCACAGTCATCCCACACAGCCCTCCTCTGAACCTTTGTCCTCGGCACTGCCACCACTCCAGCCTCTGCTCTGCTCTCCTGCAGCCTTGCAGCCATGCCACCGTGCCTCACCCAGAGCACTGGCCAGAGCTCTTTACATAGAGTCGATAGCCATGTATTCCCACAGGTGTGCAGTGAGCTAGTCAACCAGGGCCAGGTGAGAATCCTGGCCACAGGAACTCTCATTTTATCCACAGACACACACCGCCATTTCCAAGGAAACCCTCCTGTAGTTTGTGAATGTCTGAGTCCCCAGCTGCTCTCCGTTATCAGTTTGGTTCTGAAAGCCTAGCAGCATTACGAGGGCTGGACTGCTGTGAGGAGCATCGCTGGTGCCGTTCTCTCATCCACCACCTTCTCATGTGAAGTGAAATGAAGGTCTGTGCTCCCCCATGGTCCCCAGACAAAAATGGCTGTGCGGCTGCAGAGGCCATCAGCCAGGCCTCTGGTGGGGCCGTGAGGATGCCCTGCAGCCATTCCTGCCTGTGTGCCAGCCCCTCACCTCTCACCCCTCACCCACGACCAGAGCAAAGCCAGCCAAACACTCAAGAGGAGATGAACCGGTCTGGTTTTGTGGCAAGCAGGGCCCTCCGGAGAGGAGCTAGTGGTCTTGGCCCTTGCTTTGTCTTGCAGAGCGGCACCAGACCACCCACTGTCTGCCCTTCTAGGGCCCGACCCGACCTACTGATGGCTCAAACTCTCCCTGGCCTGCCTCCTGCTATAAGAAAGTACCAAAGATAGTCCCCAAGGGGCTGTAGAGCAGTTTATCAGGACATGCTGACAGCTGCTTTCAGCCATGGTTCTTTTCCTAAACAACAGACGCTGTGTTGGTTTCAGCCAACATTTAGCCAAAACGGTCCTCACGGCTCCCTTCACTGAGCACAGGCTCTTCCCCAGGGCAGACCTACCATCGCCCTTACTGCCTTTCTCGGGGTGCAGACTCTTCCAGCCAGCTACCCCCCTGCCTGCCTGGAATCACATGACAGGCAGCTCTCTGTTCCAAGTTCACAAGGCAGACCTTCCCCCAAGCCTCCCTCAACACTGACAATCACCATGCACAGTTTTGCTGACTAGACCATCCTTGTTTCTCATCCGGCTGTGATTTAGGACACTGGGGGTGTCTGGGAGGGGTTACTGTGGGCAGGTATGTGCCAGGAGCCACACAGGCCAGAGCGCTCTACCCCAGGAGCTGTTCGACCCCAAACCCCAGTGGTGCTGAGCTTAGGGAAACCTGAATTAGACCATTTTCCCAGCGGCCTTCCTTGACATTCTTCCAGTTAGGCGATAAGCAGTCTTCTTAGAATGCAGGGAGGGGCGGGGAGTGTGACTCTTATCGGATTGCTTCCTGCCCAGAACACCCAGTGGAAGTCTCTCTCTGAAATAACGGGGATTCCAACAGGCCACCCCTTGAAGGGAGGAGGACAGTGTCACCAGATGCAGATGACACCCCCATTCACAGCCTCCTCCTGTCACTGGAAAATGTGCCGGAGAGCGGCACCTACAAGGACAGGCACACGGGGCCACAGAACCATTGTCCCTCTGGCGATGCCGGCACCCTGCTCAGGTGGAAATGACATGTCTGATGCTTCGTTTTCTTCTAAATTGGAGGAGAGGGTGTAACTTGTTTTTCGGGTGCCTTTTCTCCTTTTCTGTGAAGGAAAGGATATGTTGCCAAAAATATTCATGAGCAGCTTCCTTGTTTTTTTGATGGAGAAAATGGTTTATTTATGCTACAGTTGTGTCTGCACCCAAACGGCAGCGTGGGCAGCGGGGCTGAAAGCCAGGGCCCTGCCCCTTCGCCGGGCACCCGGAGGCCGCCCCCCGCAGGTCCCCAGGCATCCTCAGAGCCCAGACTTCAAGGGCTGTGGAGACTGCGTCCTGTCACAGGCGGCTCCCACAGCCTTCCTGGAAGCCTTGCCTGCTGGTCCCCCACGGACAGGAGGCCTGCTGACCCCTCTCTCCAGATGGCACCTGCTTCTTGGCTCCCTCACCCCCAGGGAGTGACCCTCCCCAGCAGGTGACATGAGCCAGACTTGAGGACCAATAACTAGTGACAAGGAACAGCACAAAATCTCTGAAGGCATCCCTGCCACCAACAGCCAGAACAAAGAATAAACTGGGGAGGAGACCCTGGCAGGCAAGGAAGCCATGGGGGCCTGAGAGCCTCGGGCCCTGGAAAGAGCCCTGCTGTGCGCCCACATGGCCAGAGCAGCCCTGCGCCCCTGCTTTCTCCCCACGCAGAGCCGGGAGCTCTTGCACAACTGCTGGAGGGGTGGGCTTTGCCCGGGTCCCTGGGAAAAGCGGGCTGAAAATCCCACTCAGCTGGTTCTGGGGCAGGGAGGAAGGCATAGGGAATGGTGCCCTTAGGACTGTGTCCAGACTTCTTCCTGGAAGTGCCCGATGGCCCTGACAGCTCACACGGTCTCCATGGGTGCTCCTTGCTGCAGGGCAGTCAGCTGCCAAGAGCACAGTGTGGGCCTGATGCAGCCCAGACCCGTGCAGTGGGCACATGACCAGGAGCACATTCTGTAGGCATGGAGGCTAAGGAGCATCTTGCTTGCTTTAAGGAGAATCTGCCCTCTTGCAGGAGGTAACCAAGGAGGAGGGATGGGATGTCAACCATGTCATCAAGGCCTAATTTGCACATCAAATAGACTTTTTGAAAATTAACCACACAAATATGGTAAAATCCATTTAAAAATTAAAAATTGCTCATTTACATCTATAACAAATTAAAATTTCTGGTGTGTGTTCCAGGACGTGTGGACAGTGTATTGTGAGAAGCTGTGCATTTCTTTTTCTGTAGCCTTTCCAGTCACACACAGGTGACCTCCCACCGCACCTGCAGCCACCACCAGAGGTAAAGGGACACTCAAACTTGTCATTTGTTATATAACTCTTCCTCTCTTCTAATTCCCCAAGAACATCCCCAGAGTAGGATTAATAGACCTAAGGGAATCTTTTCAGGACTAATATTCTTGAGAAGTGATTGTGTAACTAAGGCAACAATGGGCACCACCATAACTAGTTACTAGCAGCTAGAATGCCTGTGTTTGCAATACCCAACACATACGTCCAATTTATTCTAAAAGCACCTCTTGCCAGGCAGAGGGACATCCCTTTCCTGTTCCTGACCTTACAAACACATGGCTCCATTTCCAAATAAATGGGATTCCTAGCTATCTTCTGCTGAGCCCCGCTATATCCACTGCCAACATTATCTGTGTGAATACAGTCATTTGAAACGTGTGGAAACTTTTTTAGAGCCCAGCATATGATCAAATTTTGCAAATTTTGTAAATGTTCCTCCTGGGCTGAAAACTTCTGTGTTTCCTGTATGCTGTAGATATTTCCAATTTCATCTTTCTTTTTCCTTCAAACACCAAGTGTAGTTGTCCTACAACCTGTCTCATAATTTCAGTGTCTGTTGTCTCTGGGAGTCTGTTATGGTTTCTGCCAGTTCTACTTTGCAAGATGCTCATGCCATGGAGACAGGCAAAGCCGAGGCCTTTGGAGGGAGGCCATCGCTCTTCCTCAGCACCTTGGGACAGGTCAGCCTGAGGCTTCTTGCTCAGCTTCACTGTTTGCAGGCGTTTGGGCTGCAGAGGAGATGTGAACTGGCCTGCAGGAACTGTCCCCACTTTGTCCCCGCCTGCAGTAACTGGGCAGTCGCTCTGGGAGGAAGGGTTATTTCCGACTCACTTTTCCTAAGGGTGAGACTTTGTGCTCTAGTAGCCTCCACAGAGGGCTCCATCGCCTACAAAGACCTCGGCTTTTCAGGAAGAGAGTGCCGCCAGGAAGAGCTCCCTGTGTGCTGGCTCAGGGCTCTGATTTCTTTGACCCTCAAAATCCCTGAGCTCTCTGCCAGCTCCTCAACGCAGTCAAGACAACGTCAGCATCTTCAGCTGAGTCTGCCGGAGAACAGCCCAGCCTGCCTTACTGAGGGGTAGCCAGCTCTTGGCTTAGCTCTTGAGTGACCCACACTCAGCAGAGGGCACTGGAGGCACATTTATTCTTTTCTGTGAATCGATTATGAGCACATTTGCCTTCCAAAAGCTGAATTGATCTGAAGTGATTTGAGATTGTTTTTAAGTGACTGAAGTTTGCGCTTTATTTGGATCTCCTTGATCTTGTGGGAGGTGAACACAGAAACCAAGGGACCTGGAAGTGATGTCACAAAACACATAAAAAGAATCATGGATATTAAGGATTTAAGTCATATAATTATTTACATCACAAATGCTTTTCACCATATATATGATATAATCATCAATTCTGTGTACAGTGTTCACATATTCAGGTATCGGTAACATTACAAGTCATTTCTAATAAACTTGATATTTAAATTAGTATTGGGGCTAAAACACTGAGTAGAGCTGGAGCTGAACATACAGGTTTTATCTGAATAGTTGGATCAAAAGGGGGCTTTGGTATTTATTTTCTGCAGAGTATAAAACTGTAATATTAAACATTCAAATCTAGCGTAATATAAAAAAATTCTCTACTTAAAATTTCACAAAATGCAAAATGATATCATGGATTGGATCTTAGAACAGAAAAAGGACATTAGTAGAAACTAACATTGACACTATTAATTAAACTCCAGACTTTCTAATTTTCTACCTTTATGAGTAATTCTTTCTGTGTATACAAATAATTGTCAGTTCAGATAATTTCCTTGAAAGAGATTCCATGGAGCTACTGGTTCACTGAATTCTCTGGTCTGATCTTGTGAGAAGCTAAATCGGAGCGTGCGCTGGGTGGGTGGGTGGGTGGCCTGGAGGCGCAATGGTGCAGCTGGCTTGCTGGCTTGTGAGGGCTTGTCTAGTGTTCCCAGGTCCTCTGCCATGGGGCCCTACCTTCAAGTCAAATCAAGTAGCGAATGTCAGTTGTGTGGCTGGTCGTTTAGATGTAAGCAGCTGAGGAGACCCAGCAGCCGTGCTGCTGCCTGAGGCTGCTCCTTGTCCTGGCACGTCGGTAACCCCATGTGCATCCAAGCCATGATAAGGAACGCGTTATTTAAAAAGCCTTTTGACATCCTTTATTCTGTGCAGCTCCCACTTTGCCCTTGGTCCACTGTCTATCCGCGTGAGCATGAGAAAATGAGCAGATGCTGTCCCACTCTCAGCTCACAACCAGGGGTTTCTCCACATGTGTGGCAGGCATGCTGCAAGAAAAGGGAAAGGTGGGAACTACATAAACCAGCCCCCAGTCTGATCATGAAGGTCTCAGATGCCGGCTGGGCACTCGGTCATCCACATCCATCCCCACCAACAGCGTGGACTTCCTAAATATTGCTTTTGACCAATGACAAGAACTGGGCGAGGAGATGAACTTTTTAGTAGAATTCCTCTGAATGTGACATAGATTTTACAGGCTAAGAAAGCTCAGTGAAGTTTTATGTCTTATGGTACCCGCTGTATTTTTTAGGTAATAATTCTAACATGTCTTCCACTGTATGTGTAGTTCTCTAAAGTTAATACTTGCGAACAATTCTGAACTAAAACAAATCAGTTCTTTGAAAAAGCTGGACAACTTTCTGTCAACACAACAGTTTTCCAGCTGCAAAGTCTTGTGCCCAACTTTTGAGGATCATTAGAAGGCACGGTGCCCCTCAGCACCTAAAGCGGGACAGGAGAGTCATTCTGACTGTATTCACATTTACTCTCCTCAAAACCGATTCAGTTTAAGCGTGGCTGACAGCCACTGAATCATGCTAATATGCAGAACACACTTCCTGATAAAAAATTGCCCCTTTTCTATTCTGTATTCACACACAGCTGAATAAGGAGATTCCATTCACCAATTCTGTACTACAAAAATTTCTGTAATGGATACTGCAATGTAATGAAGTCTGGAATTCTGAAATGAAAATAATATTGCTAATTTGACATTACCCATATCATCTCCAATCTAATCACGTCATCTCCAAAATTATTCGTATGATTTTGACAAAGATGTATGATTCAACAGACATCCTACCATCCCTTTTACTTCATCTGTCTCACAGAAAACCCATCCTAACCAGGTAAAGGCCCTGTAGAGAGGCATGGCTTAGAACAGTGAAAACCCTCAAGTCCATTTAAAAAATACAGTGAAGATCTGCCACCTAGGTCGTTGTCCAAGTCACAGCGCGGCAAGGTGGGGGAGGGAAGGGAGGGAGAGCAGGAGAGAGGCGGGGAAGGAAGGAGGAGGGTAGGGAAGTCCGCAGGAGCAAGGGAGGCGGGAGAGCTTCCCAAGGCCTCGCCGAGCTGCTCCGGGTGCGCTGGAGGGAACGCCCCCGCGGAGGCATCCTGCGCGCCCCCGCCGGAACCAGCCCTTTCCTTCCGCGGCTCGGGTGCCAGGACGGCCGGGATGCTCGCGCCTGCGGCGCCCAGTGCCCGCCGCGCGCATGGGAGGAAGCCCGCCGGCGCCGCCGGAGGGAGGGAGCGGAGGAAGGGCGCGCCGGGCTCTCTCTGCCCCGGGCTGGAACGGCGGTGTGACGCTTACGAGAGAGGTCCCGCAAGGGCGTTGCCGCACAGTGGGGATTCCATCACAAAGGCAAGGTTCTCACGTGCACGTTTTAGAACCACCCTTCCTCGATTACGGCGTATCTTCATAAAGTACTTGATTTTCCCTAAATGATTGGAAAGTATCTTAAGATAAAAAGATCTGAGAGACCCCTTCCGCTATGAAAATGGCATACTCCAATGGGGACTGAAAGCCGACTTGTATTTCCATTAGGAGATAAGTTATCATTTCCATGCATTTGATGCAAATGTGGATATCGTTTGATATTAACCAGAAACACCACATGGGCCCCCTCTGGAAGACGCTAAGAACCAACTCACTATGTTGACAATTGGTAAATACAGAGAACCACGTGTGTACCTGCCGAGGTGAAGTTTGTCTTTGTAGAAGTGTTCCAGGGAATACATGTAGGATGAGTGGTTGAATTAGAATGTCTCTGTTTTTCACAAAAATAGAGACAAGAAGAAATATGTACCTCCCGATGAAACATCACAGCTCCACCTATGTTGTAGTCTTGCCAAGGAAAAAAATCGAGCCTGGATTTCTAACTACCAGTTTACTGGGTGTGCCAGGCAATCCAGTTAGGAAAACCCAAACTGAGAAAGTCTGTGGGACAAATTATCCGGCTTCCTGATAACAAATTGCAAGGGGGGGAAACAGAGAGAGAAACTACACATTAAGAGAGATGGAAGAGATAACAGCAACCAGGTGCATTTTTTCGGACATTTTTGCCTGGGCCCCAGGTCAAACAAACAAGAGAAAGGAAAAGAGGGGAGGGAGGGAATAATAGAATGTGAGCAGTGCCTGACTATCCAGTTAAAGAACTATGATCATTTTTTGTATGATTATGGTATTGCAATTATGTATGTTTTAAAAGGTTTCCTACCTTGGAGACATATATTAAAATAAATTTAAGGATGAAAAAGATTTGCTTGGATTCCCTTTGCTGTCATCTCAGAGGAGGGCGGGGCAACAGTGGGGATCAAGTGGAAACCAGGTCCCCACAGGCTGATTGTGCTGGGGCTGAGGGACACTATATGAGGTTCATTGTACTATTATTTTTCTGTTGTTAGTTATGTTTGAAGTTTCATACTGTAGTTTTTTTAAATGACATACATATAATAAAATGTGCAAATTTGAACGTGCATTTCGATGTGTGTGTACTCTCCTGTAACCATCGCCCAGATCAAGATACCAAACATTCTCACTAATTTTTTTCCCCTTCCCCTATTTCACCCATCCCCCCACACCTCTCTTATATTATAGTTTAGAAAAACATAATTTTGAGTGAAAAAAGCAGCAGAATGATAATTACAGTTAAATACAATTTTCATAAAATTAAAAACAGTACTATATATTGATTATGGGTGCCTTCATAGTGACAAACACAGAAACAGGGATGGGGAGGGTACAGGCTTCAAGTGTGGGTGATGGAAGCAGGGCTGGGCCCCCAGAGCAGCCAGAATGTTCCTATGTCCAAAACCCAAAATGCATGACAGGGGCTGGTGTTTAATTCTGCATGGCGGTCCTTCAGTACTGTCCATTCGTGAAACACCTCCTCAGCCACTGGGAGGGAAGTCAGAGAGGCAAGGTTGCCAGTCGTCCAGAACCATCAACCTTCTGTCTCATTTTCACACTCACTGGGTAAAACCCTCCAGAAAGGACTGTGTGCATCCTCTGCTTGCACCCGGCAGCTGAGGGCAGCTGGGAAAGCCCTGGGCATCCAGGACTGCCAGGATGTGGGCAGCCCACAGTGGCCGCACCTGCTGGCTGGGCAGAGCTGCCGGGGCTGAGCAGCCGCACCACTGTCTCAGGAGCTGCGCCTGAGTTTCCTCTCTGTTCTAGTCTCTCTCTCTCAAACAGGACTGTTCCATGTTATAGTTCTTCAACTAATTTTAATTTCTATCAGAAGAATACAAGCACATTTCAGAAATCCAGTAGTGCCAGGGCACTTCAGTGAAAGGCAGGGGGCTCTCCCCACTGCAGAGCCCCACTTTGAGGTGGCCACACTCAGCCCATCTGACGCTTTCTCCTGGTTTTTACCTCCTTTTCTCAGATCATGCCCAGTTGCCACATCTTCTCATCATAGATATAACTCGGTTCATCTTAAGTCAATAAGCAGTTACAGGGACCATGTAAACCATTTATTTTTGGGTCAAGTAGCAATTATGATTATGTTTCCTTTCTCTTACGACTTCTAGTAAGAGTTAATTGCCATGTTTTCATAGGCATATGTTGCTTTAGTTTTCTATATATTTGTATCTATTTTTTCAAATACTCCATCAGTCATCAAATGCTGGTCAATAAATTTCAATACCAAACACATAAAATAATCTTTCAGTTCCATGTCTCCCCCAGGGAATCCCTTCCTGCAGCCTGACATCTTCCTGCTCCCATCTAGACGGCACTGGGCTCCCTGGGTGGGCAAGCTCATGTCAGAGCCCCTCTGCTGGGCCCCCACGTTGAAAATTCTTTCCTAGATGCCATGTTGTCCTGTGTCCTGGTTTACACCCTCAACACACGATGAAGCACGTCCTGCAATAGTTTCCCAAAAACAGGTGCAGGGGAGCTTCTGTTTTTCTTTTTGTTGCTGTGTTAAAAATGCTTTTATGCTATGATCACTCTTGATAGAAAGTTTGGTATAAAATTCTAGATTGGAAAGAAACTTGCCTCAGCTAAAGGAATTGATCCTCATCATTATTTAGGGTAACATGAGATGCTGTAAAAAATAGACCCCAAATGTGCAAAGGCCCAAACACCACCAAGGGTGATCCCTGCTCCCACTCCTGTCAGCTGTGACTCCAAGCCAGCTGCCCCTCCGTGGCTCTGCCCTTTAGGCTTTGTGATTGCCTGTATTCAGCCAGGGGAGGGAAGAGATCTCTGAAGGCACATCTGCCTCATAGAAATGTCAGTCTAAGACTAGAGCATCACCCTGCCGGTGTGGCCCCACATAAATGCTGGGGGTTCCAGGAAGCGTAGGCCCTGGAGGACCCCACGTCCTGGTGACAGCTCTGCACGGTGGTGGGGTGAGCAGGAGGTGTCTCTGCTTCACCCACCATCTGTGTCACACAGTCAAATGCCGTTCTGATTCCTATAGGACTGTGGGTGTGTGGGTATATTTTCTCTCTGGATATTTTAGGGTCATCTCTTTAGTCCCGATATTCTGACATTTTATTTAAACATGCTTTCACGTGAGTCTCTTTTAATTCATTTTGATGGATCCTTTCATTCTAGAGACTAAAAAATTCCTCCACCTCCATTCTCTAGAAACCCTACTGGTTAGGTGTCAGACACCCAGTACTGAGCCTGCTTTCCCTCCTTTTCTATTGCCCACTGCTCTTTGGAGAGATTTCTTGGTCTTACCTTCAACTCTTTAATTGAACCTTCATTTCAGTGACCACGTTTTCAGTCTTCAAGAACTGTTATCACTAATCGTTCCTTTTTCCTAGAGTTGTGTTCTTCTTTCATGGGCCCAATGCCATCTTTGTCACCGGAGGCTGTAAGTATAGTTTGTGGGATGTTTTTCCTCTGATCCCTCCATCTCTGCTTCTTCCAGGTCCCTTTTTTCTCCCTCTGATGTTGGAATCTTTCCTCTAACATCTGGTGGGAGAGGCACTAAAAATTGATTGGAGGCTCTGGTTAGCCAGGGGGAGTTGGCCTTCTGGTTTGGGGGACCCTCCATCCCCATGGCAGTCTCGTGACTGGAGAGTCTGTGGCCTCCTCAGACCCCACCCCACTGTGTGCCTGTCCGCATACCCACGACGGCTCGTGCATCCTCCTTGGGGATGTGGTCTCCTGCTTCCCGAGCCAGGCACACAGCTGCAGCCCCTGCTCTTCACAGGGACCCGACAGGACCTGTCTGGGCCTTGCCACCCCCTCCCTGGCCGTGGGTCTTGGCCTGAACACCTTGCAGCTTCAAGGCAAATCCCATGATGTCTCACAGGGCCACCAAGGCAGCTTTCTCTGGTCCCCATCAGTCCTCCAGCTTCAGCTCCCACCAGCTGGCCCCTAGACTGAGCACCCACTGATGATTTGGCTCCACAGTCTCTTCTATGATAATTATAGAGAGCGGCTTTCCAATGTCTCCCCACCTACCATATTTATAGACTGGATCTGACAGAAGAGCTCCATCCCCATGTTCAATGTGTATGACCGATGAGCGAGACCATCAGGTAACAGTGACCTTGGTCAAAATCAGGTGCTGTGACAAGCCGAGCCACAGTCACGTTTTCAGTGAGTCTCAGATTTTATCTGAACCAACTTGTTTGTCATAGCTCCACAGCCACCTCAGATTAAACACATCCAGCACAGAATTCAGTGGCCGTCCCCAGGCTGCTCTCCACTTCACTCCTGTTCTGATGTCACCAGGCATCCTAATAGCAGGTGGGGCCATTTTCCCCTTGCCCCAGCCCCACCCCACAGACACGCACCTCCTGGCCTGACCCACTGACTGCCGCCCCCCGCCATGGGCACACCTCTGCTGCCCCGCAGCCCTGGGCAGCCACACCAGCTGTGTGACTAGACAGCCTGCCTTTAGTCTTGCCTTCTCCCCACAGTGGCTGGGGGGTCTCTGAATGGGCATGTGGCACTGTCCCTCTGTTCCTGGGCAGCTGCCTTCACTTTAGGGGCCAAAGGCCAGATCCTGAGCGTGTTAGTCAAATCCTGTTACCATGGAGCCCTTTTGCCACCTCCTGGCTCTCTGCTCTGTTCACCGCGTGGCTCCGTGAGAGCACGATGGGTTGGTTCCCAGAGAGCATGATGCTCAGGTCATCGCTGTAGACAGACTCAGCTGGCGGAGTCCCCAGTGCTGTCACTTTCAGATTATCGGCTAATAGGCCCAGTACTTAGTAATCTGTAAGCAAGTATGTGGAATATGGGGGATTCCTTTTCATTGCAAACGATAACACATATATCTCTCATTAAAAAATACTAATTTCTTCCCTTGCCTGTACCTTTTCTGATAAGGAAGTCTACAGGGATCATTTTTAAATTAATGTTCATGGTGCTTATTCTGAAAGTGTTGCTGGAGGCTCAGAAAGTAGGACACAGGGACATAGTTCACTGTCTTAAAGGCCTGTGACAACAGAGTGCAGAGCAGGAGGATCAGTGAAGTCTCCCTCAAAAGCCACTTAATTCTCTGCTTGAAAACAACCATTAGGCTAATTTCTGAGGACTGCCTAGTTCCCTCCATGGGATGTTCAGACACTGAATCAAGTCTGAGCCTCATTCAGAACTTTCTGCCACAGACTGACTTGTAATCTTTGGTGCCCTGAATAATGACTTATACTCATCCCCAGTGCCCGCACGAGAAGCTGCCCCGTCTATACTCACGTTACTTATCCTCTGAAAGTGTGCCTGGATCACACTGCACCCTCTGTGCCATAGGTCCAGCATGCCTAGCCGCTCGTGGACACCTGTGTCCCCCCTGGCCCTCAGCCACCTCTGCCTGGAACTGAAGAAGCTGCAGCACCTCTCGGTTGCTGCCACATCTACCTGGAAAACACCTGCTGAAAAACCCTGCAGAACAGAAAAGGCAGCTCAAAAAGACAAGCAAGTCACATCACCAAAGGCAAAATGCTGCCTGGGCAGCGGGTCCTGCCTTAGCCTCCTCCAGCCCTGAGCTTCTCCTGGGCTCTCTCTGCTCTTCCAGGTGACCCATTATGCTGGAGGAAAGTGGGTAGTGGGAGATGGAGGCAGGAACTTCCCAGTGGCAATTTATGCAACTAATTAGTATCGTCCTTTAAGCCAGGCTATTTTGTAACCACCTCAGAGTATTTATTTCTTGAGGTTTAAGCCATCCGACAAGAGTAAGAATCACATGGTTATGCTGATATAATGCCCCCAAAAGCAAAATGCTCTGTGCTGTCCCTGTGCCTGCTGGGTAGTGGACAGAACAAGAGGCTAAGTACCAATTTTGAGAAAATCAGCAAGTCAATCGATTTAGAAACCTAAAATGAGGATTTTCGTTTCCTCTGGTCTGAAGTCTTCTCTTCTTCTGAACATAAAAAATCTCTCAAAATATAAAGGGATTTCTTCATTAGCATCATGTGACAAGTCAGAGTTTGAGGATAACCTAATAATTCACAGAGGATCATCCATCCTCATTGTTACTTCCATCCCAGGCATGGGAAACCTGACCGCACCCTGACATGCCCGATTCACAGAGGTGGCATGCCCGGTGCTGACTGGTGCTGAAGGGGGCAGTGTATGCCCACAGGGTGCTCAGGTCACACGCTGCGAAGGGGCCTCCAGGTAGACCTGTGCACAGGAACCACACAGACATGGCGGGTGCTGCTCATGGCCTCTTCTGTCTGTCTAGAGCTGGAGGAGGAGCACCTCTCTGTCATCGACAGGGACAACCACCTGCTGCTGGAGAAGGTGTACTGCACCATGAGGACCGGGGGACAGACCAACAGCAGACTCAACTGCACACACAGGAGGTAGCTAGGACCCTGCTGCTGCAGAGCACCAAGCCTGGAGTCCCTGAGCGCTCGGCTCCAGGGCTTGAGCAGGAGAGCTGCCCATGAGCCAGAGTGAGGCATTTCCATTCTCTCCTGAGAGCCCTGTGCCAGACAAATGCCTTCTCCTCTGTGGTCCATGATTCGAAGTTTTGCCTGAGACTAGGGCTGATTCCATACCTACAACAAAATGGGCACAGTGACCCACGTTGCTGTGCCCACCATGCCCACACTCTAGTCGCAGCCTGTCTCGCTGGTGACTGTTCAACCCCCATGGTGACCCAGCGAGGAAGTTGCTGTTGTGTTACTTGGTTTACAGATGGGGAAACTGAGGCAATGACATGGTGACAGACCTTGGTGGAGACAGCAGCTGGGAAGGAGGGGAGCACAAGCTCCTGCCGGCACAGGGATGAAGCAACATGAAAGGCTCCCACTTCCCAAGGCAGCCATGGTTTCTGCTTTCTGCCAGCTGGGCCCAAGGTCTGTCTGGAAAAAATATCGAAGGTCACGTGCTCCCCCATCGCTCGGGGACAGTGACCACTCCTGTTCATTCAGAGGAGACTCCACTCCTGCCTGGATGTTGGCACTGCCCTGGACAACCACACCCTCGTCCCCAAAGTGGAGCTGTCTGCGGAGGCAGAGAACACTGCGCCTTCATCGCTTTCAAGATCACCCTTAAATGTGTACAATATGAGCCCTAAAAGGCCCTCTTCTCTAAGCAAATGACCTCCATCCCCTGTACCCTACAGATCCCAGAAGAGGCCCCAGTACATCACTGCCCTGCCCTTTCAAAGGCAAAAGGGCCTCAGTGGCTGTGACAAGTAATTGTAATGAAGGTGGTTTTCTCAGAAGTGCTTCATCCTCTTAAAACCTTCAGCCGTACATGTCTCCAAGAAGCTCTGTGTGGTTTCCTAGGGTTAATTCTCAAATACCAGGAAATGCGTAATGTAGGAGGGCTGACGTGGGCCGGCCCGAAGTTCCACGGAGGAGCAGGTCCTCCACACCAGTGCTGGGTTGTCAGAATGCCCGGTGGGAGCCTCTGTCCCCCGTTCCCTGTCAGTGGCTCCCTGTGGGCGCCAGGAGCTTCACTCCGGAGGGCTTGATGGGGATCAGGCTTGGGTGCCAGGAACGGCCTCTGCTTCCTGACTGCACCCCAGCCAGCCTATCATTGAGACCTGGAGTCAACCCCTATCTTCCTGGGACAGGTTGCATTAGGTCCAGAATTACCTTCTTCTTTAAAGACAGATATTTAACCTGAGTATAAAAGGACTGCTTGTCTTAAAGCTGTAATGAAGGAGCCAAGGATAATAGTTAACCCTTCACAACTCAGTCCAGTGGGGCCCCTACAGGGAGGCTCTCCCTCTGCTGCCTGGGGAGAATCCCAGTAACCTGGAGGTGAATTCCCACAATTGAATGGCTTCATTCAGAACTTGCCTGATGTGTCACAACAGGAAACCAGGGGCAAAGGAGAAAGGTGATGCAGCAGAAGTGACCTGTCTGCTCACCTGCTGGTGAGCATTTGGATTGTCTCCAGTTTTCAGCTATTACAAATAAAATTAGTATATCTGCCAAGACTGAAAACGCAATGGAAATGTAGAATCTCAAGTATGAATCCCATAGACGGACTTTCATCACGACAGCATGGGTTGCTCTTTGGATCCAGTCCCAAAAATGGGGAAAATTATTTTTAAAACAACTGTTGAGAGTCTAGATAGGTTCCTAAGGACATACAACATATGAAGAAACATTTATCCAAGAAAATCTGCTAAAATTTGGCAAGAACAGCTGTAGTCCATAGTATTTGGACTTAGACCCACTCCCTCACTCTGCTCTCCCAGGTCAGTGAGGTGGAGACAAATGCCCAGACTGCTGCAGCTAGAGCACAGGGCTCCCTCTCTCCTCAGCTGGGAAGGGCAGGGCTTCGGTGTTTCTCATCCTGTCCCCAGCCACCTATTGCTCAGACCACATCCCAGGCAAGTGTGGCCCAAAGGTGGAGGCTCCTTTTTCTGTCCAGCTCCCACTTGGGGAATGGAGGCTTCCCCGGGGGCATGATGTTTCTGAGAGTGCAGGGGCTTGATCCTCTTGGCCCAGCTCTTACCTCCGTGGTTCAATGCTAGGAGAGTCAGGGAACAGAGATCTGTGTGTCCCCTCTGCTCAGTGGACAAGCGTGGGCTGTCACTCCGAGAGAGGCACACCATTGTCCCCATTCACAGCTATAGAGCTCCAGAATTTTGCCTGAGGGGCAGAGGCAGGGCATAAAACAGAGAGCTCCTGATCTCTCCTCAAAGGAACTGACTTCATTTGCAGCAGTGTGGGGAGGTCCAAGCTTCAGTGGGCATGAAATAAAAGGCATCCAGATTTGGAAGAAAGAAGTAAAGCTGTCTTTACTCACAGATGAAATGACCTTGGATGTAGAAAATCCTAAGGAAACCACTAAAAACTATTAGAACTAATACACAAGTTCAATAAAAGGCAATTGTATTTTTATATACTTGAACAATCTGATAATGAAATTAAGAAAAATTTTCCATTCACAAAGGCATCAAAAGAATAAAATACTTGAGAATAAATTTAATAAAGGAAGTATAAAACTTATATTCTGAAAAACATTGTTGAAAGAAATTAAAGATCTAAATAATTGAAAAAATAAATTCCATGTTCATGGATCAGAAGACTTAATATTAAGATGGCAAATCTCCCCAAACTGATCTACAGATTCGATGCAAGCCCTTTCAGAATCCTTGCTGACTTCTTTGTAGAAATCAACCAGCTGATTCTAAAATTCATGTGGAATTGCAAGAGACGTCGAATCGCTAAAAGAAAATTCTGAAAAAGAAGAGCAAAGGAGAACTCAGGTTTCCTGATTTCAAAACTTACTACTAAGCAATGGTGATCAAAACAGTGTGGTCCTGGTGTAAGGACAGACATTTAGATCAGTGGAATAGAATTGACAGTCCAAACATAAACCCATGTGTCTATAGTCAATTTATTGTCCACAAAGGTGCCAAGACCACTCAATGGGGAAAGAATAGTCTTTTCAACAAGTGGTGTTGGGACAGCTGGACATCCTCATGCAAAAGAATGAAGTGGGATGCTTACCTCACATTATATATAAGAATTAACTCAATATGGGTCAGACTGAACCGTATGACATAAAACAGTAAGATTTTTAGAAGAAAACAGGAAAAAAGCTTCATATTGTTGGTTTTGGCAATGATTTCTTGGACTTGATACCAAATGCATAGGTAACAAAGGAAAAGCTAGTCAAATTGGACTTGATGAAAACTGAAAAATTTTGTGCATCAGAAGACACCATCAACAGTCAACAGAGTAGAAAGACAACTGGCAGACTTGGGGAAAATATTTGTCAATCATATATCTGATAAGAGATTAATATCCAGAATATGTACAGAACTCCTAAAACTCAACAACATGGCCAGATCCATTCTGTACCCAATTCCTCAGCCTGTGATTCTGTGGTCTGGTTCTGGCAGGGAATGATAAGGACCACTCTGGGGGACCCTCTTCCATCAGGAACTTATTATGTGTCCAGATTTTTGCATAGTGGCCTAGAGAAGAAGAATGTCTCTTCGGCTGCCAGGAGCCACAAAATGAATAAGCAGGTCCACAGTGCATTGACAGCCTCATCCCTCAAGGAATTTAAATAGGACCCATTTGTGTTTTTAATATAGAAGGAGCTTTAAAAAACCCTAGAGATAGATTTTGGCTAAATGAAAATTCAGCGAGGAAGAAAGACAAGTGAAACCAGGTGCCAATTACTCATGCAAAACGAGGAAAAAAGATAGTTTATCCACGAACAAGGAATAATCCAGAAATGTTTGCATATGTGGCCATGACAAGCCACAGCAAAATAGGTGTCCACTCACCAGAACAAGCCCAGGTTTGGGCCCTCACCAAGCACTGCACCCCTTCTTGTCTGCAAGCAATACTGTGCCATTGATTCTTTAGACCCCAAGGGGCCGCAGGCCATCTATGTGTGTACCTTCTAACACACGGAGGAAAGAGGCAGTTCAGCTGGCTGCCATCCAACTCACAGGTGGTCTCAGAAGCGAAGGCCAGAGGACAAGAGCGCAGTTTTGTGCCAGGCTGGCCAGGCAGCTGCCATGTGGAACCTTGTCTCAGCTACAATGCTTCCTCCCCCTTAGCATCTCAAGGGCCCTTCCTGGAGTATGGGTGAGGATCTAGAACATTCTTGTAGGCCTAGCGATCTTGACTCAGCCCTCAGTCAGCTGACATGTCGCGACCTAAGGAAGGCTCTGTAAGACCCAGAAAACAGGCCCTGCTCAGCCCCGGGATGGACGGCGACCCAAATACTCACAAGAGACCTGTCTTGATGCAAACAGCAAGAGGTTTATTGATTCCACCAGCGCGCTGGGGTCAAGACTCATAACTCACGCAGGAGCAGAGGAGTCTGACGACGAGCAGAAATTACAGGAGGTTTTAAAGGAAAAAGGGACCATAACCAGGGGGAGGTGAGGGGGAGGTCTGCTGATGATTCAATAGCAAAAATATTTCAATTAGGGTCTCACAGGGCTTTATCTTCACAATCTATCAGTTTTGGGGAGGATTACCTAGGCACGGGTTTGCAAGCTATTGTGTTATTGTGTTCAGGCCGGTTTTTATGACTCAGGCCAAGGGTCAGAGCCTACTTAAAATTTTCCTATTCTTTCAGGTGGTTTCGGGGAAACTGAAAGTCAGGCCCTCTGATTTCTGAGGCTTTCTGGGGCCTGTCATGGCGTTAGTTTGGTCCTTTCAGCTCGATGCCCACTCGCGATGGTCCCCCTCTGCACTCACTCTGGCTGCACATGGTCTTTTGCTGTACAACCACAATCTGTAATTTGTGACCATTTATTTATGAGTTTACCTGTTTACTCTCATCTTCCCACAAATCACAGTCACGACCACAGGGGGTCTGTCTTTTCCATTCACCAGTGTAGACCCAGTGCCCAGAGTGCCTGGCAGACAGCAAGGACTTGGCGAGTACCAATCAGATGAGCTCACCAAATGACTTCCAGTCAATAAACTCACTGATCTGTTTTCTTAAATGTTTTAAAAATAATTTTTATGGTTTTCTTTATTAGAAAGTGATAAACATCCATATCATATAATATAAAGGAAAATTTTGAATTACCTGTAATTCCCTCACTCAGAGGTAATGATTTTTGTATATCTGTGTGCATTTTATATATATTTTGTGCAAATAGAATGTATTAAGTATAATAAAACTGTTCCTAATATATAATCTTATGTCCTGACTTTTCTCTCATCACATTAACTCAGAAGAAGTGTAACAACCCATTAGAACTTTTTATTAAACATCACTTAATGGGTTCATCACATGTTACATTATGGCAACATCATTTACTTAATTAGGCCTTATTATTAGGCCCATAGATTAACTATGAATTTTCACTATTTTAAATGATGCTAAAATGGTGTCTTTTATGTACTAATTTTCATGCAGACTTTTCAGTCCTACCCTTTCTGTGCTGAATTAAATGGCTGATTTTTCATTGTTTTTCACTTACAAAATGTCCATTTTGTCTGACCAACCTGGCCCTGGCCTTTCTGTAGCGTTTGGGATCCTTGTCCCCTTCTCTTGCTGCTTCCGCTCCTACTCTCCCGCCTGAGCATCTCTTCTGCCCCGTTTCGCCCTCCAGCCTCCTAACCGCCCCTTGATGCCGGGGCCCCTTTCTCATGCCTGCCTCACCTCGACATCACGTGATGCTAAAGATTTCAAGTCCCTCTGAGCATGAGCCAAACAGGTGATTCCGACCTCATGCAAACCTGGGCTGGACCACGAGCTCAAGTTCCGGCTCTCCCACTGATTCCGCCTGACTTTGGGCAAATTTTTAGCGCCAGGGAGGCTAACAGTAGTGCCTGCCTCTAAGAGCTGAAACATCACAGTTCACATTCCAAGATCATCCCCGGCCACACACAGCTTACGGGCTCTGACGTACCGAGGGCACCTCCCAGTGTGTGGCAGGCATGGTTTGCTGGCAGGACTTTTTCTTTCTCCGTGTCACATAAAACGATGGATGGCTATCTGTCATCAGTGAAGCACAGTGTGTATGCAGTATTTACAGCAGCCTCAACAAATGCTCTGACCGGCGACGAGAATGAGGCTCCAGGCGCTCCCTAGGTCAGCACATCCCCAGTCAGGGACCCGGGGAGCCCTCGGAGCCCGCGTGCCCGCCCGTCCGCTCTCTCCCAGCTCCCACAGCCTATCACTGCTCTCGGTTCTCCCCCGACGGCTCCCCCCACTTCTGGATGGAGCCGCCTGACTGAGACTCATTGTCTCTCGCCTGGAACACAAGCTGGGCTCTCAGCAACACTGGCTCTCATCTCATTCTTTCTGATCTGTTCTCCGACCTTTCTCCCTGCGATTTTATTAAACTGTACGTGTGAATGTACTTCGGAGGCATTCGTGGCTCCCCTTCGTGGCTTTTAAGATAAGCCAGAATTACAGGAGCTGCCTGGCCCTCCAACCAGCAGCCCACCAGCCTCCCACCGCACTCCTCCACCCGGAGATCCCCCCTTCCTGGCCTGTGACACCCACTCAAGGCTCTGCACCAGCCTCACTCCTCCCAATTGCCACCTCTTCCTGCTGCCCTCAGGGCCCGGGCCCACCTCTGGGCCCCGCGCAGCTACAAACCCAGGCTGCAATTTCTCCTTTCTTTCATCCCCTTCATTGGGCCCTAAGGTCCCTAAGCTCAGGGCTGTGTTTGCTCATCTTCGAGGCCTGGCACCTCCCAGTCTGGGGCCCTCTTGGAGGTGCCACACTCAAGCTCACTGCATGCGGGTTTGACTCGTTTATCACCCCAAATATCTGTACTATTTTTTGGAGTCTAAACAGGAACTTCAAAGAAATCAAAGAGAAAATCATTCTGGAAAGATCACAGACTCAGAGCTGCAGTATGGAGCTTGGAGATGGCGGGACAGGGCAGGGGCTGGGGAGCAGCAGGCACTACCCTGAGTGCCCCAGAGATGGCGGGCAAGGCAGGAGAGCCGGCCTGCTTTTCCACTTAGACCCAAAGCTGTCTGAAATTTCCATTCACTCCATCAGATTCATCAAACATACGTACTCACTGACTCTTTGCTGTTTTAGGGCATTTTATTGTGTTGTCAGCAAGCCTATGCCAAATGGTCATGTCCTAATAATAGAAGACACAGAACAATGACTCAGCTGATGAATTCATCCACTGTTTCCTTACACACGCAAAGGGAAGAGATAAAAACGAGCTCGGGTGATTGGTTACAGGCTGTAGGAGGAAGATTTGGTGAGCAGCAAGGACTGAGCAGGAGAATATGCACAGAGCCTCCCAGGAAACCATGTGACTGTCACACTGTGTCCAGGCAGATAAAGATTAGCAATTTGAGAGTCTGTCAGGTAATTTAAACTCTAAACTCTCCTTCTTCATCTCATCCTGGCCCTCATCAGCTGTCAAAACCATAATTCTGAATGAAGAAAAATGAGATTCTAATTTTGTTCATTATTTTCCTGCTTATGAATGTCTCAGTGAATCAAATTAAAGAGTTGTGAAATCTTCACGCTCTCCCACTACCGTATATATGGCCATTATGTCGTGGAACATCTCAGTGGATTCCTGTCCCTTGAAATTAGTCCATCATTAGGAAAAATGCATAGATACCCAAGTTTAAATAAGTACCCAGGCCCCACCCATCCCGTGCCCCCAAGGGGCCCTGCTGGCCCCACTGCTCTGGAGTTGGCACCTGCACTTTCTTCCCTGCCTGGTAGCACCACAGAGAAGCCCCAGCCTCCCACTGACCTTGGACATTTCTTACAGAATCTTGAGGCTTGGAGAGAACAAGTACCTTTTGCAAAGATGTGTAAGCAACTGCTAATTACTAAGGCTTCAGAAACCGTAGTTTGGGATTTACATTGAAAAATTGGACATTTTGTTTCAAATCTTTATTTTTAATTATAAAACTAGTATTTGTTTATTGTGAAAAACAAAATATAAAACAGTAGAGGTGTAAGTAAAAGCAGGAGCTTCTCTTGGGTTGGTCTCCTGAGAAGTAATCATTGTTGACAACTTGTTTGTGAACATTGACTTTATTCATTAGTGTATGTATTTCTTAAACAAAAATGGGGTCACACTATATGCAGTTTTCTGAAAATTGCTATTCCATATTATATCATGGAATAGTTTCATGTCAGTACATAAAGACTCCCCATTCCTTTTTGGCAGTTACAAAGTATTTTTTGTACAGATGTGCCCTAATTTATGTGATCTGTCCCCTACCTATAGAAATTTATTGTTTCCCATTTTTCACTATTCCAAATGAAATAATAACACATATTTTAGCCCCAAATCATCTTTATATATATTATTTATGCAACTTATATTCTTAGAAGCAAATTGTCCAATAAAGGCATGTACATTTAACTTCAGGAGACTACCAAAGCCCTCTGAGATAGCCTAGCCACTGGCATCCAAGGGTCTGTTTCCTTGCGCTCTGCACATGTTTTAGATCCTGTTCTGATTTCTTCTATGAATTAATTGTTCATACTCTTTGATCAACTTCCTACTGGGTGTGTCTCTTCTAGGTAGCAATATGAAGTAACTGTTTACATATTACCAGTATTTACTGTGTTCCTGTTATCGATGTCACAGATTTTTTCCCATATTATTACTTACCATTTCACCTGTTTATCTGTACGCAGTCAGATCTGTCACTGTCTTCCTTTACGGCATCTGATTCCTGTGCCATACATAGAAAGGGCTGTCACAAGCTAAGATGGAAAATATTCTCCTAATGCTTTGATACTTATCTTGGTTAACTTTAAGTTCTTAATATGGACTTTCATAAATATGTAATTTTTCTATGTTGTTAGAAATCAAAGCTCATTTTTTCCCAAAATTTTCAAGTTAAAAAAAATCAATTTGCAATACCCAAAACTTCTCACATTTTTCATTCTTTAACCGACGGCTTCCCAGCGGTTTGCAGCGGCTGCACAAAGGCACTCCTCCAGCTCAGAGGCGCCGCCAGGGGACAGAGTACTGTGTGTCCTCGCAGAGTTCTTTGGGTCCCCAGCCTCTTCACTGGGATCTCATATTTTTATTCTTGATGCTACCTCTGCCCCTCTTCCATTTATACCTCCTGTTTTCTGACACAATTTTATTTTATTTCTGTGTCATTTTATTTCAGGTTTGTGCCTTCTAAGCAGACCACTGTAATTGTGGTGTTTAATCTGAGAGACTCTTCCCCCTCAGTTTCGCCCATTTTTATTTATTGGTATAAGAATTGTGCTTGCTCTCATTTCTGTCTTTTTGTTTGTTTGGTTTCCTTACTTTTCCCCATTTATAGTATTTTCTCTAGAAAATGCCTGGAACCTATGCTTCAAACCCATCCTTCATTTATGTACTTTGACTCTCCTGAAATTCCCCCTTCACTAACAGGACACAGATAAAACCCAAGAGCAAAGGGAGGTGTTAAAGTAAAACAAGGAATGAATGGGAAGCAGGGGTCCTAGACGTAGGGCTTCCTCCTGCAGCTGTGGCCCAGGGCTGCCCTGTGCCTGGAGTGTCCCAGCTTTGCCGTGTTTCAGGCCCTGCCACCCCCGGGGGCGCGAGCACGCGGGCCCCAGTGGAGAGCAGGTCACAGGGGGCCAGGCCGGCTGGGTCCCAGCACCGGGCCTCCGGGCGGCCTCCTGGCTGCCCTGCGTCTTTGTTCTTCATGAAGAGACAAGCACGGGAGACGTGTGCAAACAGCTGCCCACCTGTAATGTCCAGAGCCCAAGTCAAGGCGCCTCCAGGGCCTCCAGCTTCCGGGTGTCTGCCCGCAGAGGACGGCCGCGGCAGGCACAGGGAACGAGGGGCGATCCGACTATGGGACCGCCCAGCTAAAACCCCTTCGCCTCCCACTGCGTCTGACAGCTGTGAACTGGCAGGACTTCCTCTGAGCCACCTGCCTCTCTTTTCCTCCCCAAGTCCCCTCCCCAGCCTTGAAAACATGGGGTTTCGCCAGCTTCATATTTTCGGTCAGGTGGGGATAGCAGGGCCTTCTTATGGTAGGGATCTTCCTTGTAGAGGTAAATGCAAAGCAAGCTGTTTGAAAACTGTAGGTTTAGGGAGTAAAGAACTCAGTTTTATAGGAATACAAGTTGGGCAATGGTCCAAAAAAGCCCCCGTTGCCATTCTTGACCGGCTGCCTGATGACCAGACGTCACCTCCCTATGTCCAGGTAGCTGGGTCTGGGGACCTGCATGAGGGGTTCCAGGGCTTCTGTAAGGCCACCCAGCGACCCATTAGCCCGCCCGGCACCTACTGGAGCCCTCAGTCAGCCGGAAGCCCAGGTTACAGGGACCTAACACCCCGACCCCAGGTGCCCTGTGATCACGAGGAGGAAACAGCACAGTCTTGAGGAGCAAGAGTTAAATGTGCATGGAAGGAGTACAGAGCACGCGGTGGGAGTGGTGAGCTGAGGCAACCCCATGCTCCCTAGGCCCCCATGACCCTCCATCTCCTGCTTGTAAAGAAGGTGTGAACTGCTTCCAAAGCTCATATCAGAGTTAGGTGAGGCACATTTGCAAAAATGACTACAGAAGAGTCTGAAATACTATTTTTCTCTCCTTCTTTGCCATATGCTTCTGCAGAATCAAAACACAAAATAAAGGACTTCCGGGAAGATGGCGGTGTGAGCAGGGCAGCAGAAATCTCCTCCCAACACTATATTTATCTACGAAAACACAGAAAATACATCTATTCCTAAAAGAGAGACGAGAATTCACAGGAAAGCGCACAGCGTGCAGCTACACCTGAGAGGACTTGGCACCCCAAGAGGCGGGTAAGATACGGAGCCGCGACCCGGCGGGACCCGAGCACTCCCCCACCCCAGCGCACCGGCGGGAGGAGAGGATTCAGAGCCGGGAGGGAGTGGAAGTGCACCCCGCGAAGTAGCCAGCCCCGGTGATCTGCGCGGGGAGCGCTGACCCACATTGCGCAGTGCAGCGGAGATTGGAGAGACAGAGGGGCAGGATCTGAGCGGGGAACGCGCCAGGGTGCTTGCAGCCGGCTCCCGGGAAGGAAAAAAAAAAGTGCGCGCTTTCTTCAGCGGTCTTAAAGAGACAGGAGCCCATCGGAGGAGCTGGATCGCCCCAGCACACTCAGCCCAGCAGGCTGGGAGTCCTGGGGAGTTTCAGACGCCTTAGCTGGCGACTGAGGAAGCGTAGCCATACTTAACACTTCTCACTGAGATCAACAGCCTCCTACTCGTTCCCACCCCTGCCAGAGCGATAAAGGGCCCTGCGGAGCGGCACAGTCACAGTTGTGGAATAGTGGGGCAATAGCGCCACCTAGAGCATTCCCACAGAATCTACGTCCGGTGGGCATTTTTTTTTGTTTTTTTGTTTTGTTTTGTTTTTGTTTTTTCTTTTCTTTCTTTTTTTTCTTTTTTTATCTATTTTTTTCTCTTTTTTTTCTTCTCTTTTTAAAGTCTTAAAGAGCCCAGCTGACATACGTGGCAACTATCAGTGACCAAATTATACAGCCATGAAAAGACAGAGGAATATGGTTCAGACCAAAATCAACCAGACAACCCCAGAGAGGGAGTCTGAAGGGATGGAAATGCACAGCCTCCCTGAAAAAGAATTCAGAATAAAAGTCATAACCATGCTGATGGACCTACAGAGAAATGTGCAAGAGCTGAGGGAGGAAGTGAGGGAACTGAGGAAAGACAATACAGAAATCAGACAAGCGATCGACGGGCTTAACAGCAGAATGGATGAGATGCGAAAGACTGTTAATGGAATAGAAAACAGAGAACAGGAGTACAGAGCAGCTGAGGCAGAGAGAGATAAAAGGATTTCTAGGAATGAAAGAATATTAAGAAAACTGTGTGACCAATCCAAACGGAACAATATTCGCATTATAGGAGTACCAGAGGAAGAAGAGAGAGAAAAAGGGATAGAAAGTGTCTTTGAAGAAATAATTGCTGAAAACTTTCCCTCGCTGGGGAAGGAAGTAGTCTCGCAGTCCACCGAAGCTCATAGATCTCCCAACACAAGGGACCCAAGGAAGACAACACCAAGACACATAATAATTAAGATGGCAAAGATCAAAGATAAAGACAGGGTATTAAAGGCAGCTAGAGAGAGAAAAAAGATCACCTACAAAGGAAAACCCATCAGACTATCATCAGACTTCTCAACAGAAACCTTACAGGCCAGAAGAGAATGGCATGATATATTTAACGTTATGAAACAGAAGGGCCTCGAACCAAGAATATTGTATCCAGCACGATTATCATTTAAATATGATGGAGGGATTAAACAATTTCCAGATAAACGAAAGTTGAGAGAGTTTGCCTCTCATAAACCACCACTACAGGATATCTTAAATGGACTGCTCTAGATGGAAGCACACCTAAGGCTAAAAAGATGTCACCAGAGAAAATAAAATCATAGCAAAGAAAGCAGACCATCCAAATACTAACTAAAGGCAAAGAATAAAACACCTATTATAGAAAGAATGGAGGAGGAGGAATAAGAAGGGAGAGAAAGAAAGAAACATCAGACTGTGTTTACAATAACTTAACAAGAAAGTTAAGTTAGATTGTTAGATAGTAAAGAAGCAACCCTTGAACCCTTGGTAACCACGAATCTAAAGCCAGCAATGGCAATAAGTACATACCTATCAATAATCACCCTAAATGTAAATGGACTGAATGCACCAATCAAAAGACACAGAGTAACAGAATGGATAAAAAAGCAAGACCCATCTATATGCTGCCTACAAGAAACTCACCTCAAATCCAAAGATATACACAGACTAAAAGTGAAGGGATGGAAAAAGATATTTCATGCAAACAACAAAGAGAAAAAAGCAGGTGTTGCAGTACTTGTATCAGACAAAATAGACTTCAAACGAAGAAAGTAGCAAGAGATAAAGAAGGACATTACATAATGATAAAGGGGTCAGTCTAACAAGAAGATATAACCATTATAAATATATATGCA
>JAVSCE010012628.1:0-13365 GCA_032199065.1 Smutsia gigantea
CCTATTCAAACCACAAAATTCCATTGCATTCATTAAAATTCCATTCCTTTCACCAATGTTCTATTAATTTTCACAACATGACTCTGCATTCCACAGCATTCCATTCTGTTCCATAACATTGGATTCCTTTCAAAAACATTCTCGATCTGTTACATAATATTCCATTGCATTCATTAAAATTCACTTCTGTGAAGCAACATTCTACTTCATACCACAAAATAAGAATCGTATATGCAACATTCTATTATATTTCCAATACTGTATTTCATTCTATTGCATAAGATTCCATTACAATCCACCAAATTCCAATTCATTCCTTTAACTTCCATTCCTCTCCCAACACTCTATTCCTACCCTCAACATTCCATTCCATTCCAAAGCATTCCATTCCATTCCACAACATAGCGTTCCATGCCAAAACATTCCACTCCATTCGAAAATGTTATTCCGATAATTACCTAACATTCCATTCCATTCTTCACAATTCGGGTCTATTAATCAACATTCCACTTCATACCATAACATTCCATTCCATTACAAAAGATTCCATTCCATTTAAAACATTCTATTTCATTATGTTGCGTAGCATCCATTCCAATCCATAAAATTCCATTCCATTCCGTCCCCCTCTATGCCTTTCCTCAACATTCCATTACTTTTCACAACATTCCCTTGCATTTCACAGCATTCAATTCCTTTCCATAACATTCTATTCAATTCCACTATATTCCATTCCATTCCATAACATTCAATACCATGCCAATACATTATTCTCGTTCTGTTACTCAACATTCCATTCCATTCATTAAAATTCTCTTCTATTAATCAACATTCCACTCTATCCCATAATATTACATTCAATTACACAACATTCAATTCCATTTCAAAGACACTTTTCCATTCTGTTGCATAGGATTTCATTCCATTCTACAAAATTCCATTCTTTTCCTTAACCTTCCATTCTGTTCAGAAATGTTCTATTCTTTCCACAGCACTGCATTGGATTCAGTAGCATTCCATTCCATTCTTACCCTTCCATGCAATTCCCCAACATTCAATTCCATTCCATAACATTTGTTTCCATTGAAACAATTATTCCCTTACTGTAACCTAATATTCCATTCCATTCATTTTAATTTGGTTCTTTAATTTACATTCCACTTCGTACCATAACAGTCCCTTTGATTACACAACATTCCATTCCATTTCAAACATTCTATTTTATTCTATTGCATGAGATTCCATTCCATTTCAAATAATTCAATTGCATTCCTGTATATTTCATTCCTTTCAGCAACATTCTATTCCTATCTGCTACATTCCACTGCATTCCAAAGCGTTCCATTCCATTCCATAACATTCGATTTCATTCCAACACATTATTGCAATTCTGTGCAAGCATTCCAATCCATTCATTAAAATTTTGTCCTCTTAACGAACATTCCACTTCACAGCATAACATTCCATTCGATTATGCAACATTCCTTTCCATTTCATTCTATTCCATTCTGTTGCATAAGTTCCATTCGAATGCAAAAAATTCCATTAAATTCCTTTCCCAACATTCCATTCAATTCCACAACATTCCATTTCATTCCATACAATTCATTCCCAACACATTTTTCCCATTCTGCTACAAAACATTGGAGTCCATTCACTCAAATTCGGTTCTATTAATCAAAATTCCCCTTCATAGCATAGCTTTCCATTCGATTACACAACATTCCTTTTCAATTCATGCTATTTCATTCTGTTGCATAAGATTCCAATCTAATCACTAAATTTCATTCCATACTTAAACTCCATTCATTTCACCAATGTTCTATTCCTTTTAACAACATTCCTTTGCCTTCGACAGCATTCAATTCCATTCCTTTCTCCAACATTCTATTACTTTCCACTACTTTCCATTGCATTTCAAATCTTTCCATTCCATAATATTCCATTCAATTCCACAACATTCCTTTACATTCCATAACATTCGATTCCATTCCAACATATTATTGCCATTCTGTAACATTCCATTCCATTCCGTTCACTAAAATTCTTCTCTATTAATTAACCTTTCACTTCATAGAACAGAATTCATTCGATTACACATCATCCCATTCAATTGCAAACATTGTATCTCATTCCACTGCATAAGATTCCCATCCAACCCACAAAATTCCATTGCATTCTTAAAATTCCATTCCTTTCCCCAAAGTTCTGTTCCTTTTCACAACATGACACTGCATTCCACAGCATTCCATTCTGTTCCATAACATTGGATTCCTTTCAAAAACATTCTCGATCTGTTACATAATATTCCATTGCATTCAGTAAAATTCCATTCTATTAAGCAACATTCTAATTCATACCACAACATTCGAATTGTATATACAACATTCTATTGTATTTCCATACTGTATTTCACTCTATTGCATAAGATTCCCTTACAATCCACCAAATTCCAATCCATTCCTGTAACTTCCATTCCTGTCCCAGCACTCTATTCCTACCCTCAACATTCCATTCCATTCCAAAGCAATCCATTCCATTCCACAACCTAGCGTTCCGTTCCAAAACATTCCACTCCATTCAAAAACGTGATTCTGAAAATGACCTAACATTCCATTTCATTCTTCACAATTCGGATCTATTAATCAACATTCCACTTAATACCATAACATTCTATTCCATTACAAAAGATTCCATTCCATTTAAAACATTCTATTTCATTCTGTTGTGTAGCATCCATTTTAATCCAAAAAATTCCATTCCATTCCTTCCCCCTCCATGCCTTTCCCCAACGTTCTATTACTTTCCACAACATTCCCTTGCATTTCACGGCATTCCATTCTTTTCCATAATATTCTATATAATTACACTATATTCCATTGCATTCCATAACATTCAATTCCATGCCAACACATTATTCTCGTTCTGTTGCTCAACATTCCATTCCATTCATTAAAATCCTATTCTATTAATCAACATTCCACACTGTCCCATAATATTACATTCAATTACACAACATTCCATTCCACTTCAAACACTCTATTCCATTCTATTGCCTAAGATTCCATTCCAATCTACAAAATTCCATTCTATTCCTTAACCTTCCATTCTGTTCAGAAAAGCTCTATTCCTTTCCACAACATTCCATTGCCTTCAATAGCATTCCATTCCATTCCTTACCTTTCCATGCAATTCCCCGACATTCAATTCCATTCCATTCCATAACATTTTTTCAATTGAAACACATTATTCCCTTTCTGTAACCTAATATTCCATTCCATTCATTTTAATTTGGTTCTATTAATCTACATTCCACTTCGTTCCATAACAGTCCCTTTGATTACACAACATTCCATTCCATTTCAAACATTCTATTTTATTCTATTGCATGAGATTCTTTTCAATTCAAATAATTCAATTGCATTCCTGAATATTTCATTCCTTTCAGCAACGTTCTATTCCTATCTGCAACATTCCATTGCATTCCAAAGCGTTCCATTCCATTCCATAACATTCAATTTCATTCCAACACATTACTGCAATTCTGTTGCAAACATTCCATTCCACTCATTAAAATTTTGTCCTCTTAACGAACATTCCACTTCACAGCATAACATTCCATTCGATTACGCAACATTCCTTTCCATTTCATTCTATTTCATTCTGTTGCATAAGTTCCATTCGAATCCAAAAAATTCCATTCCATTCCTTTCCCAACATTCCATTCAATTCCACAACATTCCATTCCATTCCATACAATTCATTCCCAACACATTTTTCCCATTCTGCTACAAAACATTCGAGACCGTTCATTCAAATTCGGTTCTATTAATCAAAATTCCCCTTCATAGCATAACTTTCCATTCGATTACACAACATTCCTTTCCAATTCATGCTATTTCATTCTGTTGCATAAGATTCCAATCTAATCACTAAATTTCATTCCATACTTAACCTCCATTCATTTCTCCAACGTTCTATTCCTTTTAACAACATTCCTTTGCCTTCGACAGCATTCAATTCCATTCCTTTCCCCAATGTTCTATTCCTTTTCGCAACATGACTCTGCATTCCACAGCATTCCATTCTGTTCCATAACATTGGATTCCTTTCAAAAACATTCTCGATCTGTTACATAATATCCCATTGCATTCATTAAAATTCACTTCTGTGAAGCAACATTCTACTTCATACCACAAAATAAGAATCGTATATACAACATTCTATTGTATTTCCAATACTGTATTTCATTCTATTGCATAAGATTCCATTGCAATCCACCAAATTCCAATTCATTCCTTTAACTTCCATTCCTGTCCCAACACTCTATTCCTACCCTCAACATTCCATTCCATTCCAAGGCATTCCATTCCATTCCATAACATAGCGTTCCATTCCAAAACATTCAAATCCATTCGAACACGTTATTCTGATAATTACCTAACATTCCATTCCATTCTTCACAATTCGGGTCTATTAATCAACATTCCACTTCATACCATAACATTCCATTCAATTACAAAAGATTCCATTCCATTTAAAACATTCTATTTCATTCTGTTGCATAGCATCAATTCCAATCCATAAAATTCCATTCCATTCCTTCCCCCTCTATGCCTTTCCTCAACGTTCTATTACTTTAAACAACATTCCCTTGCATTTCACAGCATTCCATTCCTTTCCATAACATTCTATTCAATTCCACTACATTCCATTCCATTCCATAACATTCAATACCATGCCAACACATTATTCTCGTTCTGTTACTCAACATTCCATTCCATTCATTAAAATTCTCTTCTATTAATCAACATTCCACTCTATCCCATAATATTACATTCAATTACACAACATTCCATTCCATTTCAAACACTCTTTTCCATTCTGTTGCATAGGAATCCATTCCATTCTACAAAATTCCATTCTATTCCTTAACCTTCCATTCTGTTCAGAAATGTTCTATTCCTTTCCACAACATTCCATTCCATTCAGTAGCATTCCATTCCATTCCTTACATTTCCATGCAATTCCCCAACATTCAATTCCATTCCATAACATTTGTTTCCATTGAAACAATTATTCCCTTACTGTAACCTAATATTCCATTCCATTCATTTTAATTTGGTTCTATTAATCTACATTTAACTTCGTACCATAACAGTCCTTTTGATTACACAACATTCCATTCCATTTCAAACATTCTATTTTATTCTATTGCATGAGATTCCATTTCAATTCAAATAATTCAATTGCATTCCTGAATATTTCATTCCTTTCAGCAACATTCTATTCCTATCTGCAACATTCCATTGCATTCCAAAGCGTTCCATTCCATTCCATAACATTCGATTTCATTCCAACACATTATTGCAATTCTGTTGCAAACATTCCATTCCATTCATTAAAATTTTGTCCTCTTAACGAGCATTCCACTTCACAGCATAACATTCCATTCGATTACGCAACATTCCTTTCCGTTTCATTCTATTTCATAATGTTGCATAAGTTCCATTCCAATCCAAAAAATTCCAGTCTATTCCTTTCCCAACATTCCATTCAATTCCACAACATTCCATTCTATTCCATACAATTCATTCCCAACCATTTTTCACATTCTGCTACAAACATTCGAGACCATTCATTCAAATTCGGTTCTATTAATCAAAATTCCCCTTCATAGCATAACTTTCCTTTCGATTACACAGCATTCCTTTCCAATTCATTCTGTTTCATTCTGTTGCATAAGATTCCATTCTAATCCACAAAATTTCATTCCATCCTTAACCTCCATTCATTTCTCCAAAGTTCTATTCCTTTTAACATCATTCCTTTGCCTTCGACAGCATTCAATTCCATTCCTTTCCCCAACATACTATTACTTTCCACTACTTTCCATTGCATTTCAAATCTTTCCATTCCATAACATTCGATTCCATTCCAACACGTTATTGTCGTTCTGTTACATAACATTCCATTCCATTCATTTAAATTCTTCTCTATTAATTAACCTTCCACTTCATAGCATAGAATTCATTTGATTACACAACATCCCATTCAATTGCAAACATTTTTTCTCAGTCCATTGCATAAGATTCCCATCCATCCCACAAAATACCATTGCATTCTTTAAAATTCCATTCCTTTCCCCGAAGAAATGTTCCTTTTCCCAACATGACACTGCATTCCACAGCATTCCATTCTGTTCCATAACATTGGATCCCTTTCAAAAACATTTTCGATCTGTTACATAATATTCCATTGCATTCATTAAAATTCACTTCTATGAAGCAACATTCTACTTCATTCCAAAAATTTGAATCGTATATACAACATTCTATTGTATTTCCAATACTGTATTTCGTTCTATTGCGTAAGATTCCGTTACAATCCACCAAATTCCAATCCATTCCTGTAACTTCCATTCCTGTCCCAACACTCTATTCCTACCCTCAACATTCCATTCCATTCCAAAGCATTCCATTGCATTCCACAACCTAGCGTTCCGTTCCAATATATTCCACTCCATTCGAACACGTTATTCTGATAATTACCTAATATTCCATACCATTCTTCACAATTCGGGTCTATTAATCAACATTCCACTTCATACCACAACATTCCATTCCATTACAAAGTTTCCATTCCATTTAAAACATTCTATGTCATTCTGTTGCCTAGCATCCATTACATTTCATAAAATTCCATTCCATTCCTTCCCCCTCCATGACTTTCCCCGACGTTCAATTACTTTCCACAACATTCCCTTGCATTTCACAGCATTCCATTCCTTTCCATAACATTCTTTTCAATTCCAATACATTCCATTCCATTCCGTAACATTCAATTCCAAGCCAACACATTATTCTCGTTCTGTTACTCATCATTCCATTCCATTCATTAAAATTCTCTTCTATTAATCAACATTCCACTGTATCCCATATTACATTCAATTACAAAACATTCCATTCCTATTCAAACACTCTTTTCCATTCTATTGCATAGGAATCCATTCCAATCTTCAAAATTCCATTCTATTCCTTAACCTTCCATTCTGTTCAGAAATGTTCTACTCCTTTCCACAACATTCCATTGCATTCAACAGCATTCCATTCCATTCCTTTCCTTTCCATGCAATTCCCCAACATTCAATTCCATTCAATAACATTTGTTTACATTGAAACACATTATTCCCTTTCTGTAACCTAATATTCCATTCCATTCATTTTAATTTGGTTCTATTAATCTACATTCCACTTCGTACCATAACAGTCCCTTTGATTACACAACATTCCATTCAATTTCAAATATTCTATTTTATTCTATTGCATGAGATTCCGTTCCAATTCAAATAATTCAAGTGCATTCCTGAATATTTCATTCCTTTCAGCAACATTCTATTCCTATCTGCAACATTCCATTGCATTCCAAAGCGTTCCATTCCATTCCATAACATTCGATTTCATTCCAACACATTATTGCAATTCTGTTGCAAGCATTCCATTCCATTCACTAAAATTTTGTCCTCTTAACGAACATTCCACTCCACAGCATAACATTCCATTCGATTACGCAACATTCCTTTCCATTTCATTCTATTTCATTCTGTTGCGTAAGTTCCATTCGAATCCAAAAAATTCCATTCCATTCCTTTCCCAACATTCCATTCAAGTCCACAACATTCCATTCCATTCCATACAATTCATTCCCAACACATTTTTCCCATTCTGCTGCAAAACATTCGAGACCATTCATTCAAATTCGGTTCTATTAATCAAAATTCCCCTTCATAGCATAACTTTCCATTCGATTACACAACATTCCTTTCCAATTCATGCTATTTCATTCTTTTGCATAAGATTCCAATCTAATCACTAAATTTCATTCCATACTTAACCTCCATTCATTTCTCCAACGTTCTATTCCTTTTAACAACATTCCTTTGCCTTCGACAGCATTGAATTCCATTCCTTTCTCCAACATTCTATTACTTTCCACTACTTTCCATTGCATTTCAAATCTTTCCATTCCTTAACATTCCATTCAATTCCACAACATTCCTTTACATTCCATAACATTCGATTCCATTCCAACACATTATTGCCATTCTGTAACATTCCATTCCATTCCATTCATTAAAATTCTTCTCTATTAATTAACCTTTCACTTCATAAAACAGAATTCATTCGATTACACATCATCCCATTCAATTGCAAACATTGTATCTCATTCCACTGCATAAGATTCCCATCCAACCCACAAAATTCCATTGCATTCTTTAAAATTCCATTCCTTTCCCCAAAGTTCTGTTCCTTTTCACAACATGACACTGCATTCCACAGCATTCCATTCTGTTCCATAACATTGGATTCCTTTCAAAAACATTCTCGATCTGTTACATAATATTCCATTGCATTCAGTAAAATTCCATTCTATTAAGCAACATTCTAATTCATACCACAAAATTCGAATTGTATATACAACATTCTATTGTATTTCCAATACTGTATTTCACTCTATTGCATAAGATTCAATTACAATCCACCAAATTCCAATCCATTCCTGTAACTTCCATTCCTGTCCCAGCACTCTATTCCTACCCTCAACATTCCATTCCATTCCAAAGCAATCCATTCTATTCCACAACCTAGCGTTCCGTTCCAAAACATTCCACTCCATTCAAAAACGTTATTCTGAAAATTACCTAACATTTCATTTCATTCTTCACAATTCGGGTCTATTAATCAACATTCCACTTAATACCATAACATTCTATTCCATTACAAAAGATTCCATTCCATTTAAAACATTCTATTTCATTCTGTTGTGTAGCATCCATTTTAATCCAAAAAATTCCATTCCATTCCTTCCCCCTCCATGCCTTTCCCAACGTTCTATTACTTTCCACAACATTCCCTTGCATTTCACGGCATTCCATTCCTATCCTTAATATTCTATATAATTTCACTGTATTAAGTTGCATTCCATAACATTCAATTCCATGCCAACACATTATTCTCGTTCTGTTGCTCAACATTCCATTCCATTCATTAAAATCCTATTCTATTAATAAACATTCCACTCTGTCCCATAATATTACATTCAATTACACAGCATTCCATTCCACTTCAAACACTCTATTCCATTCTATTGCCTAGGATCCATTCCAATCTACAAATTTCCATTCTATTCCTTAACCTTCCATTCTGTTCAGAAAAGCTCTATTCCTTTCCACAACATTCCATTGCCTTCAATAGCATTCCATTCCATTCCTTACCTTTCCATGCAATTCCCCGACATTCAATTCCATTCCATTCCATAACATTTTTTCAATTGAAACACATTATTCCCTTTCTGTAACCTAATATTCCATTCCATTCATTTTAATTTGGTTCTATTAATCTACATTCCACTTCGTACCATAACAGTCCCTTTGAATACACAACATTCCATTCCATTTCAAACATTCTATTTTATTCTATTGCATGAGATTCCGTTCCAATTCAAATAATTCAATTGCATTCCTGAATATTTCATTCCTTTCAGCAACATTCTATTCCTATCTGCAACATTCCATTGCATTCCAAAGCATTCCATTCCATTCCATAACATTCAATTTCATTCCAACACATTACTGCAATTCTGTTGAAACATTCCATTCCATTCATTAAAATTTTGTCCTCTTAACGAACATTCCACTTCACAGCATAACATTCCATTCGATTACGCAACATTCCTTTCCATTTCATTCTATTTCATTCTGTTGCATAAGTTCCATTCGAATCCAAAAATTTCCATTCCATTCCTTTCCCAACATTCCATTCAATTCCACAACATTCCATTCCATTCCATACAATTCATTCCCAACACATTTTTCCCATTCTGCTACAAAACATTCGAGACCATTCATTCAAAATCGGTTCAATTTATCAAAATTCCCCTTCATAGCATAACTTTCCATTCGATTACACAACATTCCTTTCCAATTCATGCTATTTCATTCTGTTGCATAAGATTCCAATCTAATCACTAAATTTCATTCCATACTTAACCTCCATTCATTTCTCCAACGTTCTATTCCTTTTAACAACATTCTTTGCCTTCGACAGCATTCAATTCCATTCCTTTCCCCAACATTCTATTACTTTACACTACTTTCCATTGCATTTCAAACCTTTCCATTCCATAACATTCCATTCAATTCCACAAAATTCCATAACATTCGATTCCATTCTAACACCTTATTGTCGTTCTGTTACATAACATTCCGTTCCATTCATTAAAATTCTTCTCTATTAATTAGAATCCACTTCATAGCATGGAATTCATTCGATTACACAGCATCCCATTCAATTGCAAACATTGTATCTCATTCCATTGCATAAGATTCCCATTAAAACCACAAAATTCCATTGCATTCATTAAAATTCATTCCTTTCCCCAATGTTCTATTCCTTTTCGCAACATGACTCTGCATTCCACAGCATTCCATTCTGTTCCATAACATTGGATTCCTTTCAAAAATATTCTCGAACTGTTACATAATATTCCATTGCATTCATTAAAATTCACTTCTGTGAAGAAACCTTCTACTTCATACCACAAATAAGAATCGTATATACAACATTCTATTGTATTTCCAATACTGTATTTCATTCTATTGCATAAGATTCCATTGCAATCCACCAAATTCCAATTCATTCCTTTAACTTCCATTCCTGTCCCAACACTCTATTCCTACCCTCAACATTCCATTCCATTCATTAAAATTCTCTTCTATTAATCAACATTCCACTCTATCCCATAATTTACATTCAATTACACAACATTCCATTCCATTTCAAACACTCTTTTCCATTCTGTTGCATAGGAATCCATTCCATTCTACAAAATTCCATTGTATTCCTTAACCTTCCATTCTGTTCAGAAATGTTCTATTCCTTTCCACAACATTCCATTCCATTCAGTAGCATTCCATTCCATTCCTTACCTTTCCATGCAATTCCCCAACATTCAATTCCATTCATAACATTTGTTTCCATTGAAACAATTATTCCCTTAATGTAACCTAATATTCCATTCCATTCATTTTAATTTGGTTCTATTAATCTACATTTCACTTCGTACCATTACAGTCCCTTTGATTACACAACATTCCATTCCATTTCAAACATTCTATTTTATTCTATTGCATGAGATTCCATTCCAATTCAAATAATTCAATTGCATTCCTGAATATTTCATTCCTTTCAGCAACATTCTATTCCTATCTGCAACATTCCATTGCATTCCAAAGCGTTCCATTCCATTCCATAACATTCGATTTCATTCCAACACATTATTGCAATTCTGTTGCAAACATTCCATTCCATTCACTAAAATTTTGTCCTCTTAACAAACATTCCACTTCACAGCATAACATTCCTTTCGATTATGCAACATTCCTTTCCATTTCATTCTATTTCATTCTGTTGCATAATTTAAATTCCAATCAAAAAAATTCCATTCCATTCCTTTCCCAACATTCCATTCAATTCCACAACATTCCATTCCACTCCATACAATTCATTCCCAACACATTTATTCCATTCTGCTACAAAACATTCGAGACCATTCATTCAAATTCGGTTCTATTAATCAAAATTCTCCTTCATAGCATAACTTTCCATTCGATTACACAACATTCCTTTCCAATTCATTCTATTTCATTCTGTTGCATAAGATTCCATTCTAATCCACAAAATTTCATTCCATTCTTAACCTCCATTCATTTCTCCAACGTTCTATTCCTTTTAACAACATTCCTTTGCCTTCGACAGCATTCAATTCCATTCCTTTCCCCAACATTCTATTACTTTCCACTACTTTCCATTGCATTTCAAATATTTAAATTCCATAACATTCGATTCCATTCCAACACATTATTACCATTCTGTTAAATAACATTCCATTGCATTCATGAAAATTCTTCTCTATTAATTAACCTTCCACTTCATAGCATAGAATTCATTCGATTACACAACATCCCATTCAATTGCAAACATTGTATCTTATTCCATTGCATAAGATTCCCATCCAACACACAAAATTCCATTGCATTCTTTAAAATTCCATTCCTTTCCTCAATGATCTATTCCTTTTCACAACATGACACTGCATTCCACAGCATTCAATTCTGTTCCATAATATTGGATTCCTTTCAAAAACTTTCTAGATCTGTTACATAATATTCCTTTGCATTCATTAAAATTCACTTCTATGAAGCAACATTCTACTTCATACCACAAAATTCCAATCGAATTTACTACATTCTATTGTATTTCAATTACTGTATTTCATTCTATTGCATAAGATTCCATTGCAATCCACGAAATTCCATTCCACTCCTTAGCCTCCGGTTGCTTTCCCTAACGTTCTACTATTTCCACTACATTCCATTGCATTCCACAATATTCCATTCCATTCTGCAACATTCCATTCAATTCCATAACATTCTATTCCATTCCAAAACATTACATTCCTTTCCATTCCATTCGATTCCATTCTAACAAAGTTTTCCCATTCTTTTACAAAGCATTCCATTCCATTCTTCAAAATTCTGTTCTGTTAATCAAGATTGCACTTCATACCATATTATTCCATTCGATTATACAACATTGCAGTCCATTTCAAACATTCTATTTCATTCCATTCCATAAGATTCCATTCCAGCACACAAAATTCCATTCCACTCCTTTAACTTCCATTCCTTTCCCAACAGTCTATTTCTTTCCACAACATTCCATTACATTCCACAGCGTTTCATTCCATTCCAAAGCTCTCCATTGCATTCCAAAATATTACATTCCATAACATTCCATTCCATTCCAACACATTATTTCCAATCTGTTGCATAACATTCCAATCCATTCATTAAAATTTTGTCCTATTAATGAACATTCAACTTCAGAGCGTAACATTCCATTCGATTATGCAACATTCTTCCCAATTCATTCAATTTCATTCTGTTGCATAAGATTCCATTCCAATCCAAAAAATTGCATTCCATTCCTTAAACTTCGATTCCTTTCAAACATATCATTCCATTCCCTTCCATTCCATACAATTCATTCCCAACACATTATTCCCGTTCTGCTACAGAACATTCGAGACCATTCATTCAAATTCGGTTCTATTAATCAAAATTCCCCTTCATAGCATAACTTTCCATTCGATTACACAACATTCCTTTCCAATTCATGCTATTTCATTCTGTTGCATAAGATTCCAATCTAATCACTAAATTTCATTCCATACTTAAGCTCCATTCATTTTTCCAACGTTCTATTCCTTTTAACAACATTCCTTTGCCTTCGACAGCATTCAATT